>JMQE01000110.1:0-46219 GCA_000731825.1 Hypocrella siamensis
GGGGGGGGGGGGGAAAGAACCTGGGCATGTTTGGCATGATCATACCGTTTAGCGCACTGTAGAAAGGGCCGAGGCACTTGCTAAGGCTCAGCTGGATGAATTTTGCTTTGTTGTCATTGGATCTTGTTTCATTTGCATTTTGAAAGCTCTCACATACTCTCTGCTTCTCTTCTTCAGCAACTTTGCAACGCACTCCTGTGCATCAGCAAGTTGCGGCGTGGCCATTCGGCTGCCAACTTACACAATTCCAGATTTTTTTCTTATTTATTTATGGTTTGGAAGGACCTAGTCAGGTTAGAACGAAAAGCGACCTAGTTTCTAGTCTTGGAGAAGAAAAGAGGAAAGACTACGCATTGTATCGTTGCCTGGTCCGGCCAGGGTCGGTTGTTTGTGGCTCATGATGAAATTTCATTTGACCGAGTCGGTGGGAGAGCGTGTGGGTGTGTGGAGCTGGTTGAACACCGGGTAATCCAAGACCCGATTGCAACGAATGTACCCTTATACCGAGAAATATGAGCAACATGAAATTCCTTGGTCGAGCTTGGGTCTTGACAAAACCCTTTCTTCTCTGCAGCCATGTCTCTTTATCATGAGGCCGCCGAGATACTATCAACGTTGCCAGGCCAAGCAGGGAGCCTAAAGTCAAGGGTATTCGGCCGCCGAAATGCAAAGTCGCCCGCAAGCCAGTTGTTTGCTCTTGTATTCGAAACCTGTAAATGGAGCGCCATTCTCAAGGAAGTAATAGACGGCGCTGAGCTACTCTGTCATGAGCGCAAGGTTGGTTGATGCCTTTTTGATGAAGATTTTAACCTGTTGATGTTGAAAAAGTAATCTGTTCATGTCGAAAAAAAAAACCTCTACATTATGAAAACAAAACCTGTCATATTGAAAAAAGATATCCCTGAGATAAAAAGGGAAAATTTTCGAAAAGACAAAAAACGGCGGAACTGAGGTTACTTGTATTTCGGCTGACCTGGTTTCTTAGCTGACGCCTGAGTTGGCACTGCTGCTCGTGCACGACTTTTTGCTCGCCAAAGGCGGCATCGCGCTGCCCCAGAACCATGGACTCAGATTATGCATCAGCAGGCATAAAGGCCGTCTGAGCTCAGAATTCACGCGGGCCAGAGTGCGTCGACGAGCAGCTTCGGTGGATGAGATGAAGAGACTGATCGACAAGGAGGCTGCTGGGGAGGAAGCCAGTCATCCGCGCTGGGTCCGCGTCAATGTTCTCAAGAGCAGCATGGAGGAACAGCTCGAGACGACATTTCGCTCCTTCACGAGAGCACATACGGTCCAGGATGTTGTCGCGAGAGAGGGCAAGCACATCCTTGTCGATGCTCACGTGCCCAACTTGGTGGCTGTTACGCCCGGATACGACCTGAGCAAGAGTGAGGCCTACGTGTCTGGCAAGATCATTTTCCAGGACAAGGCCTCCTGTTTCCCGGCTTACCTACTTGATGCTCGATCTGAAGACGGGGATGTGATTGATGCCTGCGCCGCACCGGGGAACAAGACGACACATCTCGCTGCCATCATCCACGCCCACACGCCAGACTTTGAATCAGCGCCACAGACCATCTTCGCCATCGAAAAGGATGTCAGAAGAGCGGAAACCTTGGACAAGATGATCGGTATAGCAGGAGCAAAGAAAATGGTTCGCATAGGCCTGGGACAGGACTTTCTGCAGGTTGATCCGATGTCGCAAAAGTGGAAGAATGTCGGCGCCTTACTGTTGGACCCGAGCTGCTCGGGGAGCGGCATTGTCGGCCGAGATTCGTCGCCACCTCTTCACCTGCCCAGAGTGCCGCAACAGCAGGCTGGCAAGAACAGAGGAGACGCATCCTCTCGACTGGTGTCAGGGGAGGACAAGGCACGAAAGAGGAAGCTACATCAGGCGGCAGAGCCCGATGAGCCCGTCATACGTGACGATGACGGGAATGAAACCATGCTGAAAACGGAAAAAGACCTGGACGAACGGCTACAGGCGCTTGCGTCGTTCCAGCGCTCGCTCTTGGTGCATGCCTTTCGATTTCCGTCAGCCAGGAAGATTACGTACTCGACGTGCTCGGTTCATTCTCAAGAGAACGAACATGTTGTCATGGCAGCGCTCGAGTCGGATATTGCGAAGCAGGGAAGGTGGCGCATCCTCCCCAGAGACGACCAGATTGGCGGAATGAGAGCCTGGCCGGTGCGAGGCCTCGTGGAGGCGTGTCGTGGGGACGGGGTCGTGGCCGAGGCATGCATTCGCTCATACAAGCGTGATGGACATGGCACGATGGGCTTTTTCGCTGCAGGGTTTGTGCGTGATGTTGCCAGCTCGATCGGGGCGGAAGCCGAGGACGGCCCGTACCTTCGAGACGAAACGGGCACAATGGTAAGGGACTTGCTTGGCATGCCGACCCTGAGGACAACCGGTGTTGCTGTCTCGCTGGTTGCGAGAGAAGGCGGCGGAGCAGGCGAGTCCTTGACCGCCGAAGATGAGCAAGGAGAAGAGAGCGATGACGACGACGACGACTACGACGACTACGACGACGACGACGACGACGATGAAAAAGAGAGCGAATGGGCCGGATTTGAGGACTAGACAAGAAGGAGAAAGAAGCATTACGCCTACGGACCATTTCAACCAACCAAAAGGACCATCCATGCCTACAGAAGCCGCACTTGCTGGTCTTCCGAGCTTGGTTGTTGAGGGCCTGGGCACAGGGCAGGGCAGCCCGGTCCCACGAAGCACGTGGGAGGGAATCCGTGCACAAAGAGAAGTTGGTTTCAGGTCAATAAAAATAAAAAAAAGGACATGTACATCGAGACGTGCGAAATTGGCTGTTCAGTCGGCCTGACGAGTGACGCCAGACCAAAATCAGGAAGGTGGTGGTGGGTGGTGCTTCTCGGCCGACGGACGCCCGGAGCGGCCCGGTTCATGCCGACGGCAATTTATGGGTCTCTCTCTTGGAAAGCGGGAACGTCACCTGTTCCGCCGGGTCCTCCGTAAACCTCGGCATGGAGTCTTTGTATTTCTCCTTTCTTTCTCATTTGGCCGTCGTCAAAAGACATGTGTATATTGACAGCAAGATACAGACAAGGTCATGGGGAAAAAAAATGCCATCCACTCCCCACACGTCGGCGATGAAACGCAGCACCCCGGCGAGAACCTAGGATCCTGTCTGAAAGCTGAATGGCTAGTAGCTCGTTCTGGCGTCGCAGTCGTGGTGGACCAAGCCAGCACCCGGGAAAAAAAAATAGCAAACGTGCTTTGGGGCATTCCATCGTTCCCCCTTTCCCTTCTCGGCTACCACCGTCTCCATCAAGTTTCATCAAGTAGGATATGACACCACTCGACGGGGCAGCCGATTCGTTTCGATGCGACGCTGTTCGGCCCGTAGAGGCAATTGCGTCATCCCGTGACGGCCCTTCTTTGGTGACACTGACTCAGCTGCGTTTCTGAGGGGCCTCCAATTTCCTAAGTCGCCAATCCTAGAATCCCGTGTTTCCCTTCTTTACTCCCATCTGTGCAAGCTCACATCTTCTGCAGCAAACCTCGCCGTACGGGTGCTGGTTTGAGAAACGGAAGCGGGCTGGTGCAGGCGGCCATTTGGTGTCTCGACCAGGAGTGGCTGGCTAACCACCCTTTTGCACACCTCGTCATCCGTCGTTCGGTTTACGAAGGGCCCAAACAACAAGGTCCTGCCCAGCCATGGCGCCTCCTTCGTCCCATTCCTCGACAACAGCACACGACGAGCCGCTCCAACAAGACCGACCAACAACAGCACGCAAGTCCGGGAAGCGTTCTCACTGGAGTCTTATTACAGACCAGGCAGGAGTGGACCATGAAGTTCTCAACCACAACTACATCGGCCACGGCACGGCCCAGTCTCCGTACCTCGTTGACTTCCTGCCATGTGATGCTCGAAATCCAATGACCTTTTCACGCCCTTTCAAATGGACAATCACGAGCATGGTTGCCTTTTCGACCCTGGCGGTGTCCTTCTCCAGCTCAGCCTACTCGGGCAGTATTATCGAGATTATGCAGGAGTTCAATGCGTCGGAGGAGGCTGCTATTCTAGGCGTCTCCATGTTCGTCCTTGGATTCGCCGTTGGCCCGCTGCTATGGGCTCCCTTCTCGGAGCTGTACGGCCGTCAAAAGCTGTTTTGTCTGACGTACATGGCGCTGACTGCGTTCAACGCCGCCGCCGCCGTCGCTCCCAACATGACCGCACTCGTCGTCTTGCGCTTCATGGCCGGTGCATGGGGCTCATCGCCCTTGACCAACTCGGGGGGAATCATCGCCGACATCTTCACGGCCAGGGATCGAGGGATTGCCACGAGCATCTATGCCCTGGCTCCCTTCTTGGGCCCGGCCATTGGTAAGCCTCATCGTCTGTGGCCCGGCGGGGGCCTGCACGCGCCGCTCATGTGCTCTGATACTCATCTCTCGTCGTCGCAGGACCTATCGTGGGGGGCTTCTTGGGCGAGGCCAGGGGATGGAGGTGGGTGGAGGCGCTCACGGCCATCGTGACGGGTAGTCTCTGGATTCTCCAGTCGCTCATCGCTCCCGAGACGTACACGCCCGTCTTGCTACGCAGACGTGCCGAGGACATGTCCAAGCTGACTGGGAAGGTATACGTGTCCAAGCTGGATGCGGCACGGCCCCGACTGAGCCTCGCGGGCCAGCTCAAGCTGAATCTGTCCAGACCTTGGATGCTACTGAGAGAGCCCATCGTCTTTCTTACCGCCATGTACCAGGCGATTATTTACGGCACCTTGTATCTCGAATTCAACGCCTTTCCCATCGTCTTTCAGTCGCCCTATCCTAACGGATGGGGCTGGAGGCCGGGCATAGGAGGCCTCTCTTTCGTCGGGATGGCGGTAGGCATCACATCGGGAACTGTCGGCACCATATTTGACAACGCCCGCTATGCGAAGCTTGCGGCCAAGCATGGAGGTGTGGTGCCACCGGAAGCACGACTTGCTCCAGCACTGCTCGGCGCCGTGCTCCTGCCCACTGGCCTGTTCTGGTTCGCTTGGACCAACGGGACCAACATTCACTGGGCCGTTCCCATTGCTGGGTCGGGCTTGTTTGGCTCTGGTCTTGTACTGGTCTTCCTGTCACTGACCAACTATATCATTGATTCTTGTAAGTGTTCATGACCCAAAACCAGAAAAGGGTGGCAACCACCATGACGAGACTCAAGAGTATGGAACTGACGATGGCATCATCTCATCTGTAATATCAGACGTGATATATGCAGCCTCGGCCACCGCGGCAAGTGCGATGCTGCGGTCTTTGTTCGGGGCCGCATTCCCCCTGTTCTCTCCCTACATGTACAAGAATCTTGGCATCCACTGGGCCAGCTCAGTACCGGCTTTTTTGGCCCTTGCCTGCCTCCCGTTCCCATTCCTGTTTCTGAGATATGGCAAGATGATCCGTTCAAAATGCAAGTTCTCGGCCGAGGCCTCAGCTGTCCTGCAAAAGATGCTCTCGAAACAGCAGGACAAGGTTGAAGACGAGGCGATTGCGTTGGAGGAAGGGGAGATGATGCAGAGAAGGAGGAGCATCCTTGTTTGAGCCGAGTTCGAATTATGCCCGGGCAGTGACATGGTAGATGCGTGAGGGAGTGACGGCATAGAGTGTATAATAGAGTGTGCGATATTTATTGACTGACGTCAAAACTCGGCGGCGGCTTGAAAGTGAGCCAAGCGAGCCAAGGGAGTGAGTTAGCACTTCTTGTGCGGCACAGCGCCACAATGCGCCCCGCGGCTGGTCAGGACCCACGCCCACGTCCACGTCAGACCCGCACTTGCTTCGCATCCGTCTCATCTCATTCAAGTCGCGCCTTCCCCAACGCGTTCCTGCCCTTGCATGCCGCAGCCTGAGGTCGCCTGGCCTGGGATGGATATGATTGTCCCTGCGACATCAACCTCGACAACAAAAGAGTGACAGCGCCTTCGTCGTCCCTCCACCGTCGGCACATCCGGCGACATGGCGATGAGTCCGCTAACCAGCGGCAGCTCGTCTCCAGCCTCTTACTACACGGCCAACGATTCCGAGCTCGAGGGATCGACCACTGCCAGCAGCCCCGTGCAAGTCGTGCCCTGCCTCTACCGGGATGCGCGTCCTTTCCCTCGAGAGTTGCAGGACCACTGCCAGATTCTGCTCGAAGAACAAATCTGTATGCACGCACAAGCAGACTCTGTTGGGTCCTGGACACCCTGGGCTTTCCGCCCTTTCATGATCTCATCAGAGCTGACGTACTTCTTCTCAGACACATGCGCCATCAATTTCCTCAACAGCACGCTTGGCTCAGGCACTTGGCGAACAGCGCCGCCCAGAAAACCCGTCCTGGTGCCGCCGCCGAGTCATTTGGCTCTGCTCAGCACCCTCATGATCCATCCCCTCCACACGACGCGAGCAGACCATGCCGACCAACAAGAGGTGGCCTCCATGGCGCTCGATTATCTGCGGAATCTGCTGACGCTTGTTGGACCGGTAAACGCAGGCTTCCGAGCCGCCTTTCAGTTCCATGCCGTTCCGAGGGGCCGTCGGTCAGCCTTGACGAGCATCGGAAGTGATAGCGACATGTCCGACTCAGATGTCGATCGCGATGGGGACAGGCTAAAGGGCAGCATGGCCAACCAGAGCAGCCTCTGGAATCGGGGCCAGGACCTCTGGACAACCGTTGGATGGGCCTTCAATACCAGCACATTATACCCCCACCGCTGGCGCTATTGGAAGGTCTGGCTGGAGTTCATGCTCGACGTGCTCGAGAGCGACTGGCATGAGCGGGAGAGACAAGACGAGGCTGCCGAGCAAGCTCCGAGCTCCGGCGAGGGCGGCGAGAACCTTGCCGCACGAGAGCAGGCCATGGTCATCATGTACATGAAACTGGAGGCGAACGGGCAGACGACATTGAGGCGCATCATCAAGGCCCTCTTTGCTGATGGCACCTCGCTCTACACGTCGTCGTATCAACAGGTGTTCGACAAGGAGCCCCGAGGGCTCAGGAAGCCGTCGCCGTCGAGGAAGAGAAAGCGACAAGTGCTGGATCTGGAAAACGAAAAATACGGCGACTACTTTGACGACGATTCCATATCGTCGGGATCTTCCGAGCCGCCAACGCCACAGAAAATAAATACGCAACACAATGCCAGCAAGCAAGTAGCGCTGGGGCTGTCGAGTCCTGGTCTGGTCGAGTCCATCGGGCTCCGCCTGCGCTTCTTTGGGCTCCTGTCCGCTGCCACTCATGCTCTAGGGGAAAGAGGCGAGCTGAATCGTCTGTACGAGGACTTCGCGCTTAGCATCAAGAGCCTTCGCCTCGAAGTGTTTGCGCTATATGTGACGCAAAAGGAAAACCCTCTGTCACCCGAAGTGCACGTCACCATCATCAAGGCATTGTTCGACCACCTACTCCCCTCCAAGTACAAGAATCCGGCCGACGTCGACCCCGACGGCGATGCCGAGGGATCACTAACTCAGTCGATGCTGGAACAATGCTATCTGCCTCTGCCGGCCAACACGGTCGCCTTGGAAGACAACGCCAAGCTGAGTCTCGTGGTGGAGAGTGCCATCCAGCTGCTCTGGCTCAACGATTTGTTGGAATACACCGATTCCTTTGCCGAGGCCTGCGACGTGGGCATTCACGCGAGGGAAGCCAAGGCCAAGAGAAGACGGACGGGCAAGTCGCGCTTCGAGTCGAGCGATGTGTCGGCGCAGCAAGTCCTTTCAGCATCGGGAGATCGAATTCGCATGCTGGTGGCGGCGTTGAGAGGCACGTCTCCGGGATGATGGGAGTTTTTTTTTTTTCTTCTCCTTTCTCTTCTTCTTTCCCCTTTCTCTCTTTTTCCTTCTGTTCCCGTGTGTGCCAGCATGTGCACGTATCCGTATGTTCGGGGTGAAACGAGTTTTTCTCTTGTGGTGAACTATCTTGTTCCTTTTCTTCTTCTTCTCTGCCTCCTTGGGGAATTGTTTGATACGGATCTGTGTCCTTGAGGCACCAAGGAATAGGGGAAAGGCTATCCAGGGGCGTTTCGGAAAATACATTGGGCATAGCGAGTTTCTTGTCGATTCTTCCATCTGTCGAGAAATTAGGAGGAATGTGTATAGAGACGGCAAGCGATGAGCAGCTTTCTTTTTTCTTCTTTGAGACTACGCCGCGAAACGAGACCATTGTGAAAAGAACACTCTATCCAATTGCCAGAGCTCAACTTGGGGTATGACCAAAAGATTCTCCAACCCGCTTCGTCGCATCACATCATTTTCGTTGATCGTTTCTCCTTCACCCACCTGACAACACTACACAACGCCAATGCCGCACACACGTTGTCTTGCTCATCGCCTATCTGATTGATCCAAATGAACGCCGCCCAGCCAGCCCAAGACGGGGATTTGCCTGCCTCTTCCCAATTCTACAATTGTCGCCCTTCCATCTTGCCGCACTCTCTCTTGATCCATGAGCCCATATCCCATACTAAATCAAAGTTTTCGACGCCTGCGTTTCCAGTCGCGGAACTCAGCTCAGCGAGAAGGGTTCGAGGTCTCCTCATCTGATGCAGACGACGCCTAGGATGAGCTAGTCGTCTCGATCCTGCAGTTTTCGCTTGCCAGACGAAGTAGACGCAGTCTCCATGTCAACGTCGTTGCCGCCGCCGCCGCCGCTTCCTTCGGCATCGTCGGATTCCTCGACAATCTCCCATTCAATCTTGACCGTCGTGTCGTCGGACCGCTGAACGCCATGAGTGCGACGCATGCTGCCCAGTCTCGTCCCGTCAACCATGCCGTCAAACCAAGGGACGCCAAATGATTGTCGCAACGCTGTGCCTCTTTCCGCTGTATCCAACTGTTTCTTCTCGGGCTCGCCTTGGCTCTCTTCAGGAATCAAACCCAGCTCTTCCAAGTCTCGAAAGTCTTCTCGCAGGAGGCTGCCCAAGGTAAGATTGATGAAGTCGGCCTCGCTCCGTGGCTGCTCGGACCAATATGACAGCGGCGTGCCGCAGAAACCGCAAAAGTTACGTTTGGTGTGTCTCTGGCTCGGGTGCGTATAGACACGCCGAATCATGGTGTGGGTTTCATCATCAAAGAATGCAAAAGTCGTGCTGTGCAGCCACGCCAGAGGCACTCGGATGTACGCAGCTAGGGGGGTGGCTAACGGCTCCTCTGCAGTTTTGGGAAGGGCAAGGGGGAAAAGACGGATACAGTCAGCCGGACATGGCCCAGATTTTGGAGCATCTTTTCACTATTGTGTCGGATTTGGACTGCATCCGGATGTTTTATGTGCCTCTGTGGGGGAAGGAGGGGGGGGGGGAAGCTCTTTCCCGCTCCCATCTCGCCCAGCAACTACAGTACATTGAGGACTTACGATGTAATCTGTCTGTGCTAAAAAGCACACTTGCATTTCGTAAGCCGTCTTCTGGAAGAGCTAAGATGTACCGATTTCGGCCACACTGGCAGCCGCCTCGCAGAGGCCGCAGCGCGCTCATGGTGTGTGGCCAAACCTTGAGTAAACTTGTTGCCAAGTTGAACAATCGCGTGCAAGATGCGGCAGACAAGCTAAGCTCTAAGCTGCGGGGTAGATAAAAGAATTGGCTGTCGTGCAAATCGTATGTGGGAAAGCGGAGCAGGAAAGCCGTCGTCGTTGGTGGAAGCAGGGAGACCGAGAATGCTGAGCAACCATCTGATTTTTTTTTGTGTGTGTGTGTGACGAAGTGTGTGACGAAGCGCGAAGCCGAAGGCAGTGAGAGAGAGAGAGAGAGAGAGAGAGAGAGAGCCCAGATGCCTGGCAAGTTTGACGTGTGGATTTGGCGGTGGGGCCAAGCATGCAGGTTGATTATGGATTGGGGCTGCGACAATTGGCCAGTGTGTCTTGTCTGTCTGTCTGTCTGCATCTGCCAGCCAGCCAGCCAGCCTAACCGAGCCTGCCACCTGGCAAAATATTGGACGGGCGGACGGGCGGAATGGCGGAGTGCAGAAAGAAAAAGAAAGTCTGGTCGGTCTGGGATGCACGTAGATAACACTACGACGGATGGGATTGGCTCTGCATGTGTACGGACTGGTCGATTGACTGCCTGCCTACGGCGTTTTCTGACCAGAGACAAGAATGAAGCGTCCCGCGACCGGCAAACCTTGGCGGGGTATAAAGTGGTTCTCTCACCTGTCCCTATGACGAGCTCCTCCCTGCAGCTTGTCCGTCTACAGGCAAGAGGAGCCTGAACGAGCTACTGCCTAGCTTCACTATTGTGCTTCTCCGTACCTCTATTGTTTTTATTTTATTTTTTTCCCCCCTCCCCTCGTTCTGCCCTTGGCCTTATGCTAGCAACGATTTTGACCTTGGAGACAAAAGCATAATCGAGGCCATCCGACACCTCACTCGATTTAAGCACTTCCTTCTCAACCTCACTCAACATGGCGTCTCTGTCCATCCAAGACCGGATCCCCCTCAACAACAACAAGAACTCCACATCAGTCCCCAGACTCGGTTTCGGTGTCTACGAGCTTTACGGCCAAGCCTGCCAGAAAGCCGTGCAAGCCGCTCTGGAGTCTGGCTACCGACATATTGACTCGGCAAAGTCCTACCTCAACGAGTCCAACGTCCACGCCGCCTTGCAGCAAACCACGGTCAAGAGGGAAGATGTCTTTCTCGTCACCAAGGTCGGCCAATCGGCCGGCAGCTTTGAAAAGTCCTACCAAAGCGTCTTGGAAAGCATTGAGAAGCTTGGTGGCAAAGGAGGCTACGTCGACTTATACCTGATTCACGTTCCGCGAATGGGCAAGGACACGAGGGAGGAGCTATGGAAGGTATTGGAAAAGGTGTATGAGGAAGGGAAAGCAAAGGCTATTGGCGTGAGCAACTTCCGGCCGCAGCACCTGGATGAGATGAAGGAGTACGCCAAAGTTTGGCCTCCCCACGTCAACCAAGTTGAGGTATGTCAACCGAGGGCGCAGGAAAGAATACGGACGGAGCGGGCATTTGGCGACCACGGTCCGGACTAATCATGTCTCAGTTGCACCCGTGGTGCCAGCAGCAGGACATTGTTCAATATTGCAAGGAGAATGGCATCGTCGTCTGCGCTTACAGCCCCCTCAGCTGTGGCGATCACCTGGACGATCCTACTCTGGCCTCGGTCGCCAAGAAACACAACAAGTCACCGGCCCAGGTCTTGATTCGATACGCTCTCCAGAAAGGCTGGGTGCCTCTGCCCAAAAGCGGCAATCCGGACAGAATCAAGCATAACGCCGATGTGTTCGATTTTGCCCTGGACGAGGAGGACCTGAAGACATTGGATGGACTTGACCGAGGCAAGGCCGGTGCCTTGTTTCCGGCCAATGTCAAGTAGACAAAGGCACGATTGCAGCTGATACACTCGTTGGCAGGCTGCACACCATCTACATCATTTTGAGAGACCATGATATTTCAAAGAGCACAAGACGAAAAGAGACTTTGCGCAGAGACGGGAATATTGTACCATGTCCAATATTATCGCCTTGTCCAATCATCATGATTTGCTTCCCTTGGTGACCCATTCCCGCAGAACATTTTTCTGAATCTTGCCCGTGCTCGTCTTTGGCAATTGCCGTACCACTTCGACCTCTTTTGGCACCATGAACTTGCTGATGTTGCTCTGATGTTTCGCCCACGAAATGACGTCTGCTCCGCTCAGAGTCCTACCTTCCTTGACAGAGATGTATGCCTTGGGACTTTCCCCCCAATGATCATCCTTGATCGCCACCACGCCCGCTTCCAGAATGTCTGGATGCTGCACGAGCATGCCCTCCAAAGCAACGGACGAAATGTTCTCTCCGCCGGAAATGATGATATCTTTGGCTCGATCCAGGATCTGGGCGCTGCCATCCGGGTGCCAGACGGCGAGATCGCCCGAATGCAACACGTGGCCGGCAAACAGCTTGCGTGTGGCCTCGGGATTCTTGTAGTACCCCTTGGCGCAGATATTGCCCTGGAAGACGATTTCTCCAATCTCCTGTCCATCCTTGGCGACGTCGATGAGTAGGCCGTCTGGCTGATCAGGCTTGATGACTCGTATGGGCAGGCTCGTGACGAATCCGTGGCCCTGACGAGCCATTTTGCCGTATTTTTGCTGAAGAGAAAGCCGATCCCACTCGGGCAGGTAATAGCATTTCGTAATGGGACCGTATGTCTCTGCAAATGGTCAGCAAGTCTTGCTATGTGGTATGGGGAAAGAGACGGGGGGCACTGCGTATTCGCAATTCACCACGGTACTAACCTGTCAAGCCATACTCGTGAACGGGCATGAGGTTGAGGTTCGTCTGCAGTCTCATGTCAGCTTCTGGTGAGACGTGTAACGAGATGCGGTAGGGCCATCGGGCATCAGTATACTACCATTTGCTCAAAGAGGTAGGCCGATGGGGGACTCGCTGCCACAGTCACCTGCACGGGGCGGGGGAGCTTTTCGGCCTCTTTGGCAGCGACGAGGAGCGTATTGACGGTTGGCGCAGCATTGAAGTGGGTGATGGCTTCTTCCTTGAGCAGTTTCCAGATGAGTGGATAATCAATCTTCCTGAGGCACACATTAAGTCCGCGAACAGCTACGACGGCCCATGGAAATGTCCAGCCAATAGCATGGAACCTATGTGCAGGCAATGATCAGCGACGTGCGTCAGCCAAGACGCACCCTTGATGTTTTGATGTTTTTTTTTTTACTTTAGTGGTGCAGTGGGTGGACGCCGTTTCTTACATGGGGAGAGTCCATAGATAGCGACATTGTCCGTGGTTGAGACCGGACTCGATGACGTTGCCCAAAGCCGCAAGATAGGCACCACGATGGGTATATTCCACGCCCTTTGGCCTCGAGGTGGTGCCTGATGTAAAGGGGATAGCGATGACGTCGTCTTCGTGGTTGGCTTTGGAGTGCAGCCCAGCCCAGGCACAGCCGCCCTGCTCGTTTCTCTCATAGGCCAGTCCCTCGAGGATGGCCTGGTTGAACTGGCCGCAGCCAGGGCCTTGGGTTTCATCGGTGTCCTGAAATGAATGGGAAAGCCGAGGTCAGCCCGGCGACCCCTGGTTGCTTGGATGGGAGAGGGACTCACGATATCGACAATCAAGGGAATCTGGCTGTGCTTGCTGGTAAAGTGGCCGAGCAGGTGCTCGAACTCATGATCGACAAGAACGCAGTCCACCTCGGCGTACTCGAAGATGTAGGCAATATCCTGCTCCTTTAGGCGGTAGTTGGCAGGAACCAGGACACCGCCGGCGGCCACTACGCCATAAATTGACTCGAGAAAGGCGGGCGTGTTGGGTGCCAGGACGCCGACGCGGACGAGCTTGTGCTTCTTGAGGTAGTAGGCTAGCCCCCGGGCCCGATCGGCAAAGTCTTGGTAGGAGCGTCGTAGGGTGCTCCCCCGGGAGGTGATGTGGAAGATGGCATCGGCGTCTGGCTCGATGGCGGCGGCGCGCTCGAGAAAGAAGGTCGGCGAGAGCTGGTGAATGTGAGGAGGGGGAGGCTGAGGCTGAGGCTGAGGAAGGAGATGGCCCAAGACGGAGCGAATTCTCGACGAAGGCCCTGACATTGTGGGAGCAGGACAGCGATCGACCGGTGGCCGATGAGGAGGGCAGCAGGGCAGGTTACAATTTATTTTGATTTTTTCCTACGTTTCATCCAGCTCTTTCTCTCGCTAGCTCGCTCGCTCTTTCCCTCGCTCCCCTCTCTCGCGCTCCCGCTCTCTTTTTCTACCCGTGGTAGCTAAGCAAAGTGGAAACTCTGCAACTTCGGGCAACGTCGGGACAACCGGGGGGACAAGGGACGCGAGATGCGGGATGCGGGACGGACAGAGGCGCAAGGTCAGGGATAGGCAGGGGGGCAAGGATAATAGGGACACCAGTCGGGATGGATTTTTATGGGATCGTCGTTGTCTGCTACGTACATGCATACAGTTGATAGCATGAAACCTGGGCCGATCGACATCCAACCAACCGACCCCGCCGTTCTGGCTCAGACATGCGGTGGCTTGGTCGTCGCAACGTGGCATGGCCTGCAGACCAGACGTCGGAATGGGCTCCGTCGTCCGTCGGCTGCTTGAGTCTGAGGGAGGAAGGGAGTGACTGAGAGAGAGAGAGTGTGTGTGTGTGAGAGACAGAGAGTCGCGTCGAGTCATGTCATCTTGGTTCCCCAAGGCACCTCAAAAACCTGTCACATGTTATGTATTTTGCCCCGACGTACTACAGTTGGTACTAGGCATGTACATATGCAGTGATGGGCTGGACCGACCTCACGTCTTTCTGGCATCTTCATTAGCAATACGCTTGGTCCCGACTACTCTGCTTGTGCGACCGGCTCATGTGCGTCATGTCGCTGAAAACCATCCTGCGGCTGCCCTTGCGCTTGTGCATGAGTTCCTTAGTACATACAACATACAGCCACTGACATTATGACGCTGTGCCTACCCCTATGCTTGCTGAGGTTGGGCTCCCAAAAATAAAAGTCGTCCCCGCACGGCCTACCCCATAACCCCCCCATGGGACCCATCACGGTAGAACCCATTGGACGCCTCTGATAAGCGGCGGCGGGTTATCCTGATTATCCTTATCCTTGCATGAAATCGAATTAGCATCCCGTCGCCCCTTCATCCCTTCCAACCTCGCCCATTCCATCGCCGTCGTCGAGACGGCCACTACTAGCTACTGACATACACACTGTACGAATTGTAGTTGCTACGCCACATTTACACACACGTATATATATATTGCATGTACGGAGTACTGTACGACATGACTACGTCTGCCTGCCTGACATGAGGCCGTCGTGATCCGGCTACATTCCAGCCACGCCGGCTCGAAAACGACTCGTGCTTTTCGACTCGTGCTGTTTCACCATTTCAACCCAAAAAAAAAAAAAGTCCAGCGGGGCCGCCGCCGCCTTTCACGATCCGCATCGCCTCGTCAGGCTTACGCCATGCCAGGGCCGAATAAAACAATCTGGCTGCTCTCGTCCTACCATAAAGCCTCTCGCTAACTGGTACCATGGTCCCCTTGCTCTCCGGATTTCGAACAACTTCCCCGATCTTGACCTGTCTTTGAAGACACTTCATAAGCCAACAGTTTCTTCAACATCTCCCGCCATTGCTCGGAAAACTTCATGTATTCACAGCAAACGAACAACTCGGACGCCCCTAGGCACGGCGCCCATCGCATCTCTTCCTTCCCGAACGCCTTCGATGGATCCGACGCTGAGAAACGGACGCTACCGCAGCGTGCACATACCTTTCATGACACCTCGACCCATGGGCCAGATACCGGAGGCGTCGGAAACGAGACGCTCGATGCCTTCGAATCCGGGATTCACGGCGATGCTGAGGAGCATGTGGAAGCGGCCAGGACCTCGGTCGAACTCGACGACCTCCCCATTGAGCTTATAACACTGACAGACAGGTAGGTATTCCAGAGTCTTGAGATAACGCGCGCCCAGAGTCGGACTGACCTTTCTGTGTCTCTTCCTGTTCTCTCCCTGTAGTTTCATAGAGTCTCTCAGCGCCAAAGTACACACGACGCCGCCCAACATCGAGAAGCTCTCGCGCCTGTTTCAAGACTTCTACGCGCTCGCGTCTACCCACATCAACACGCACGTCAGTGCCCTCGCAACCAGACAGAGACGCGATACGTCGCCTGCACCATCCATGTCCCCCCTTTCCTCCGCAGCAAGCCGCATCAGATCAAAGGCTGCCTCGTTGGCTGCCAAGGACAGGCCAAGGGCCGACACTGAACGCCAAATGATCACGGCCGAGGAGCTCACAAACCGCAAGAAGGCAAGACGGGCATTGGAATCCAAGCGAGCAACGCTCGAGGAGGCTGTTGAGCGCAGGCTCTGCGAAGGCATTTATGAAAAGATCTATCGGCACAGAAGCACGCACGACGAGGCCCAGGACGAGAAACTTCGGTCCAAGACGGCAGCTCTGGCCCTCGTGGGAATCACCCCTGCCGATCTGGGCGTGCAGTACGGCGACGAGGCGTCTAACGACCCCGAGGCATCCGCAAAGGTCACGGCGACAATGCGAGAGTCTCTGAGCAGAGCAAGGGCGGACCTGACCAAGATGAGCGAGGTCAGATATCCTCTCGCCAAGGTCAATCACCTCAAGGCTGCGCACAAGAGCATCGTGGATACATTGGCAGACATTCATCCGTCTGCATCCGCCGACGAAATCATGCCCATGCTGATCTACACCCTCATTACCTTGCCGCCGGAGAACTTCCACGTCATCAGCGATCTTCACTTTATCCACTTCTTTCGCAACGAACAAAAGTTGACGGGAGAAGCCGCGTACTGCCTGACGAACCTCGAGGCGGCCATGAGCTTCCTCGACACGGTCGACCTGTCCACCTTGAGGGCCGACGAGCACCCGTCTGGACCTGGCAAGCCCGATACCCAGCCCGACACCCAAAAGACGGAAACATTCCCGCCTGTGTATGGACTGACGACGCCCCCGAAAACCACAAGCGAGCTCAGCAGTGAGACTGCCGCGCCAATCCCCAAGCCCGAGCGGACGCCCTCGGGCCTGGCGCCCACGCAGATACTGAAGAACAGAAGGCTCAGCGACCTCGTCAACACGCCGGCCCAGGCTTTCGGCGCTGCCAGTGGCGCCGTCTTCAGCACGGCCGACCAAGGACTCCAGACAATCTCCAGCAGCCTCAGCGACAGCTACTCATTCCTCCTCGGCAAGCTGCGCGAGCGCCAGGAAGGACCCAAAGAGTCCATTGCGGTCCCACGCACCCTGGAGGATGCCCGCAAGCTCGTGAGTACCCCGCCCCTGGACGAGGACGACAACAACAGCGTGTCCAGTTCCGTCGCGGAAGACGCCGAGCGCTCGAAGCGTTTGTCGGCCCGGGAGGATCGCGTGCTGAATCTCATCGGCGGCCGGCGAGATGTCAGCGCCGACAGCACCCGCAGCGGCACCTCACCGACCAAATATGCGAGCACGTCAGATGACCTGCCCAAAACGTCCGGCAGCCCGGGGTCGAGCGCGCCTGCCGCGCCGGCCATGCTCGATTCCGTGAGAAACCTGGGCTCCTCGTTCAATCCAATCGGGCGGCTGTCCGGCATCGGCATGATTCGCGGATTTGGCCGTCAAACCCCGGCCGCTGCTGCCTCGAGAGATGTCGTGCCAGCAGCGGACGGCGGCAACCTGGCAACAGTAAGTCGATGCACATGCCACCATTCCCCTTTTGAGCACACTTTGTCTGGTCCGAAACGGAATGTCAATCCGGTGCCATCTTGACTGACGAAAGGCGTCGTCGAATCAGGCTTTTCCAGACATTGCGGCTGCTCTCCCGCCCAAGCAAGTCACCGTCCCCAGGATACCGCCGCCTAATAAGCGCTTCATCGAGCTGCAGAGCCCGGGCGATCTCAAGATTGGTGAAATCCGTGAGCTGCTCAAAGATTATCGACGACTAGCGGTAGCCCTGAAGAATCTTGGCGCATTTGACGACACGTGATTGCCGCGTGCAGCCCGGAGCCAATAGCCATCATTCCTTGGGTCGCAGGCTTGTATGAATCACATACATAGCACGTTTTGGCTGGCAGATTGAGGCCAAATGGGCGGCGTCAAATGCTACTATTGTTGGGGCCATGGGAACCGGACGTAGCGAACGAAGTCTTTAATTCTTTTGGCAGGGCAACGTCCGCGACTGAAGACCATTGAGTTGGTCATTTGGAAAAGTAAACGTGAAGAAGGGATCAAGAAACAAGAGATTGCGGCCCGTGCGGCACCACATGAAAAAAAAAGAAAAGGATCCAGCTTGCTTGCGCAAGCTTGATTTTGTTTACACGATTGTTACAATGAAGACATCTCCCCTAGTTAACTCTAGGATAGAAATGGCGAGAAGTCGATGTGTGGTTCTGCCGTGGTCGTCCCGTTTACTATGCACCCGATATGCTGACGCCGCCGCTCTGTCTACTCTTCCCAATGACACGCAAAAAAGAAAAAGAAATCAAACGCTAAAATAAAACCCTGGGTCTCCTCCGGAAACCTCTTCCCCCCCCCTTCCCCCCGAAAAAGCAGTCATCAAGGTAGAATTGGGGGAGGGGGTTTTTTCTTCAAAAAAAAAAGGATGAAAAGTAAATGTTACACATGACACACTCAAGACACAGGGTTCAAGCCTTCTGCTCAAATTGTACAATAGTCAGTAGTATGCATGAGTGAGTCATGATTGTCTTCGAGTGCGCGAAGCATGCGATCCAGCGCTCTTTACAGGACCCAGCTCGTCCGTGTCGTGATCATGGCTGATCTCGAAAAAGGATCGAACCGGGCTGAACGGAGAGACTGGGCTGAATGGAGGGACCTGGTTCGACGCAGGCATCCCCGAGCCGCCCGCGGAGTTCGCACGCTGGTGCGCGGAAGCCTCTGGCATCACCAACGGTCCGGGGTGGAGGAACGATCGAACCACGCTGCTGTTGGGCCGTCCCCGCTCACGACTCTGGCTCCGAGTGCGGCTCATGCCCGTGCCGTGCCGCTGGAGACCAGAAGTCGTGGCATGCGACTGCATCGTGTTGCTCCTTGCAAGAGTCGCCTCCTGCTCCTCGGCCTCCCTCCGGAACTTCTCCTCGCTCGGCAACAATATAGCCCGATCGAGTCCATAGGGAAGACCGCGGTGACGGCCACGAATCTGCATGGCAACAATGACCAGCTTGCCAATAACGGAGAACTGAGAGCAGAGAGAAGCATTGATCCCTTGGGCTCCCATGCTCAGGCCCACGGTACCATACGCACTGACAACCTCGAAGAGAATGTCGAACAAGGAGAATTCTTTGGCGATGATCCTCGAACCCTCGCTGATGGTGATGATGAAAAAGCCCAGGAAAACATACCAAAGGTCAAAGGACAGTTGGCGTCGCAAGTGCGTTCCGACGTAGGACAAAGGAGGGGCGTCGTCGTAGTCCTCCTCGTGGTTCTGGTACATTCCAAGGGATTTCTCTTCGTAGACGTTGGTACGTCGGATGGAGATGGCAATGGGGAAGACGGAGATGTACATCATGATCATGTACAGGACCGGGATGGCCGGGTGAAGTTGGGCCAGGTTGACAGCAGAGAACCCGGCGGTTCTTACGGACGCGGCTTGGAACAGACCAATGACGACCCGGTTGCTGACGCTGAGTTGGGCCACAGGCTCGGAGCCGAGCTGCGTGAATTGACCGATGAGCCTGAGAACAGAGTGGTGGGGAGGGGAGAAGGGACAAAACTTACATCAAGAACCATAAAGAACAGCAAGTCGAGGGCGTTGAGGACGATCAAGATCCAGAAGAGCCACCAACTCGGTCCAGACGGAAACAAGAGCGTGAAGCAGCGACGGGGATGGTCAAGCAGAAATCTCAACTCTTCCCAAATTCCTGATCCAACGGGAACAATCTTGGCAGACAACCAAATAATGAAACGTAGCATTACGGGAAATGCTGTGTTGCCAATGAGAATAAAGAACCACATAATCATGAGGATGTACTCGGATGAACTGAAGGAAATCATGCTGTCGGGCGTGAGGGTAAAGCCGACGTCCATGAAAGCCACGTTTGAAGTGAAAAATGCCCACCAAGTCCTTGAGATGCCGTCGGACTCGACAATGTTGCCGTAGTAGTCGTTGTGCAGGATGAAGGGAAGCATGCAAACCAGAACAACGACATGGAACCCCCAAAAGTAGACGAGTAGGATGATGGCCAGCGTTCTCAAGGATCGATACTCGATACCCCCCAGCTCCTCTCTCTGTTCGAGTGTCAAGCCGACAAAGTTGGAATTTCGACCCATGGTCGGCGTGTAGGAAAGATACGGCGTGTGCTCAGTCTTGGAATTGGAGAGAACCGATCGTATCGTCTCAAACGTGCGCGTGCGAGCCGCCCGCCCAGCCCTTTCGTCTTCACCATCCTCGTGATGCTTATTCTGGGATGTGTTGAAGACCCGGGGCTTTCGAAGCCTGATAGCATCGAGAGTCGCGCCGACAGCCTTCACATCGTCCTCGAGCGCTTGTTTGCGACTCCTATCGGGCTCTGCGATGACGATTGTCGGCTGGCGCTCGCTCACCGGCCCTGACCCGGCCGCACCGCTCTCTTGTCTCGACCCCGGCGCGCGGGGGCGGTTGAGCGGATTGTCGTCTTCCTCGTTGGTGTCTCCTGCTTGAAGCCGCCGGGGACCCAGCCCTCGCTCCGCATCTCGTGGACCCGGGATGCGAAGAACCTCATCGTCGTCCGGGTTGCGTTGTCGTTCGAGAATGGCAATATGCTCGGCATGGGAATGATGTTGAGGGAACTTGGTGGCATCACTGCCCAAGCCATCGCTTCTCTTGACAGTATCTGCAAAAGTGATGGCAGTTGGACCGGCGACGTTAAAGCCCGACGTCCGACTCCCTCTGCGTCCTTCGACTGGTGCTTCGTCTGGGTCTGGCTGCTCTCCATGCATTCGATCCTCTACACTGGGCTCGACGGGTTGGGCGTGATGATTTGTCACAGTGGTTGCGTCGCTTTCCGTTTCGCTCGCGCCTCGAGGTTTGGGAGGGTTGCTGGCGCCATCCTCGAGGAGAATGCCGTCGTTGGTGATCCTCCGTTTCTGGCCGTCTTGCGGAACGAGAGTGATGTGTCGACCGTTGACGCCTTGCTCGGCCATGCGCAATTCGCCGGGACCCTTGGCCTTGGACTTTGACTTGGTCAAGGTGCGACGTCTTTGACGGACTTCACGGGCCCAGAGCCGAAAGCGCTTCTCGAACCAGTAGAGACGCAGAAACACAACGCATGAGTGCATCGTGATGGGATTCGAGGTCATGGAAAATAGGTAGATCATGGCTTGCTGGAATCCATTGAGGAGGTTCACATCGATCGGGTTCAGTCCCGCTTGCGTGTTTGCTCCGCTGCCAAATAATAAGGCATCGATATAGGCCACTTCTCCTTTCCCGGCGATGAAGATGGCTACGGAAGCGACAAGCGTTGCCCCTATGATCCAAAAGTCTACGCGGTTGCACAAGATTAGTGTTTTGCCCTCTCAGGAAACATTGAGTGCTGCGTACAATGAACGGTGATGAAGCTAAAGTGCGGCTTCTTTGAGATGAAGGCGGGCTTGGCAGCTTTGAGTTCCTGCCAAACGTAGGCCCTGGCGCCGTCGAACATGGCGAAGAGATTTGACAGCCAAAGGATATCGATACTGGAGAAAGAGTTCGGAAAAGGGGAATAAAGTCTCGGCGTCGAAATCTTGTCTGATAAACCGAGTAATACACTGCAGAACCGGCAAGGCCAGGACTCCCTCCCCTAAGAACCAGAACCTTGATGGCAAAGGGCAATGGTCGGGAACAGAAATCCACAGCTTCTGCTCTCTTCTGCTTCGATGCAAAGTTGTCTGTCCCTGTTAAGCATGAGTCCAATCAAAGGACTTGAAATGCATAGGGGGGCAAAGCGACATGGTTGAAGCAGTGAACAATTTTCTGACGGCAAGACAGTGGCAAAAGAAAAATTGATGTCTGGTACGAAGATGGGCCAGGCAGTCAAATTTGGCGAGCAGAGGATGCGTTATTTTTTGAAGCAGATAAGAATGACGGCACCCGACGTCGGAGGAATGGCCTGGCACGCGAGACAAAGACTACGGGACTTGTATGTCTTGTGTGCTTGTGTGTCAGCCAGGTGAGACGGACAAAGAGGAAGTGGATATGTTTGCATCTTCACCTGAGGCGGCGGGTGGGTATCAAGTCGCAGTCAATTGCGCAGTGAAGCCTACTGACAAAGTTTCCGGCCGAATCTTTCTCCTGTCAATCTCGTCGCCCGCGATACGGGACGCGGCTGCTCCCACCACAACAGATTCAAATCGGTGGAAATAAAGTCGAAAAATTGGCTCGGAGTGGGTTTGGTCCAGTAGGTCGGTGGTGACGTGACGGCGGAATGTTGTGAGGAGGAGGCTGGGCGAGCGCACCAATCCCAGTGCAACAAGGCCCAGTGCAACAAGGCCCAGTGCACCAGCTCCCGCGCAAGTCGCCCGCGTCAGAGGAGCGGAAATAAAATTGATAAATCGGGCAGAGAGCGGCAAGGCTCGACGCGGCAGCGATACGGAGAGGGAGGAGGTGGGAGAGCAGAGAAAAAGTCTCGGCGTGACATCTTGCTATAAGAGTTCAAATTCCCACCTACAAAAGCAAATGGGGGAAGCCAGTAAAGACGCCACAATCTACTCCTGACCGAATGGCCTGTGCCTTACCACAGTGGGCTGCACACTTTCTACAGTGGGAGCAGGTAGGCTGTTTGGAGCAAACAAGTGGGCGGCTATGGGCGGGGGGGGGGGGGGGGGGGGGGGGGGGGGGGTTCCAATTAGATGCTTACGGACTGGCCTGGGCCACATCGATTAGCTTTCTTCGTCAGGGAAGAAGCGGGAAGAAGAAGGGAAAAAGGGAGAAAAAAAAAAAAAAGAGATCCCCACGTTGCCGATCCCACGACCTCGAAGCCTGGATACACTTTCACCCATGCTGTGTGACCTGGGCACGTTTTTTAAACGTACCGCCAAGCTTTCCGCCCCCGTGGCTTGTCCCATGTCCCAGCGGCTCTAAAAGAACGCATGATGCCAATCTCGGCATCTCTTCTCCATTACGTGCCGTAGTACTACTGTACGTCCCTTGGGCTCTGCTGTAATTGCCAACGTCATGCTGCGGATGCTCCGAAAACCAAAGCCAGCCAGCCAGATCCTGACTCGTCTATCCTCGTCAACGGCAACCACGCCCCCGGCTTTTTCATTTTGATTTTGATGGAATTCCCGTCGGACTCTTGCACTTGGCATCCTCAATTAAGTATCCTCAATTCATTTCATAATTCAATATTTCTAGGTCCACGCAATTTCATGATCCAATCCTGTCTTTCTCGATTCCCTCCTCTCTCCTTTGTTGTCTGCAGCCTCCTCGTCCGCGCCAACGCCGCCGCCTTCGTCAAAGCGCCCCGCGTGCATCCGCAGCATTCCCTGTGGAGTACGTGGACAGAAACCGGCAGTTTGTCAAGTCCGGCAGATCCAGATCCAGACCCAGACCCCGCAGCGCCTCCTAGCGTCTCATGGAAAGGACACCACGACACCACGCCACGCCACGCCTGGACGTCTCGCGTCAATGAAGCCCCTTTCTCGAACGAGACAGGCTCTCCTGCCGAAACGTAGTCGAACGTCGTCTCCTGTGGATCGCGGCTTCCGTGGATCACAGAAGTCTTATGAATACGAAGACGCCTGCCATATTTTTCAGTGGCTCATTCTGGGGAAACATGCCTGTTCCTATGCCGGTTTGACCTTCCTTGACAACAATCCCAAAAAAAAAAAAAAACGCCCGTACACCTGCCCCAATCAGCGAATACGACAAACCCTCCAAAAAAATAATGCATCCTCATGATCCAGTCACGTCTGACATTAGGCCGCAGCACGTCGCGCATTCTCCCGGCCAATTTTTTTGAAGAAAGCATGGCTCTCCTTCTTTCCCTTGCCCTTCCTGAGACCCTGATTCACTCTCTTGTTCTGCTCAATGTAGGCCATGTCTTGACCACCACTCAGTTCGCCCAGCGTGCCCGCGGTCCTTCGTGCCCCCTTCTTCTTCTTGCGACCCATGCTGCCGCTGTGGAAAAGATCGTCCGTAATGTCTTCATCCTGCATCGACTCGTTTTCCACCAAAACCTTCTGCAACAGCTCTCGTCGTTCGCTGGCCGTTGCAAAGGCCAGTCCCGGTGTCTTTTCGATATTGGCCAGCGACGTGATGACCTTGAAAGCATAGCCTTGGTCGACCAAGAATGCTTGGCGTTTTGATGAAAAGTACATCTCCTGTGTATCCTTTGAAACTAAGGAATAGAAAAAGGCGTTAAAGCCCTCATCGTTTCGGCGCTTCGCCCGAAGAATCCGGCCTAGTCGTTGTGCTTCTTGACGTCGAGAGCCATAGTGCGATGAAATTTGAATCAGGCAAGTCGCCTCTGGCAAGTCAAGGGATGTATCCCCAATCTTTGACAGGAAAAGCGTGTTGACCATGGGGTTGTGCTGGAAGTTTTCCAGCACCTTCAAGCGCTCGGGTTGGCCCGTTCCGCCGTAGATGTAAGCTTTGCCCAACTTGAGAGCGTATGCCTTCAAGGCATACACGTTATCCGAGAAGACAATAATCTTATCTCCTCTTGCCTCATGATAGTTGATGAGATATTGGCATGCTTGAAATTTCCTCGGGTTCATTATGTATAGTAGGTTCTTCTTCCTCGAGGGTGCCCGAAGGTACTCGTCATAGAATTCCGTGGGCATGGGACACCAGACCTCGGCGCACTGTACTCTGGCGATGTGACCCTGCTTGGAGAGCTCCATCCAGTTGGCTTCGAAGAGCTTAGGTCCGATTAAAAAGTTCAGGTCAGAAATCTTGTCATCCTCTCGAAGGAGAGTAGCTGTGAGACCTAATTTAGAATGCGTCTTGATTGATGAAGTCACCTTCCTGAAAATATTGGCCGGGACAACGTGGACTTCATCCAAGAGCATGAGACCCCACTCACGTCCGGTGAGGAACTTCATCATCTTATCTGCGTCGTATGATCGGGCCCTGGATTGCGTGACCATGGAGTAAGTTGTGACTATGATGCCCGTGCTGCCTGTAAAGACAGAGCCTTTAGAGTCCGATGTGAACGCCACTATATCGTCCGGGTTGATGTTGGACCACTTGAGAAATTCGTTGCGCCACTGCACAACCGACATGGAGCTGGTGCAGAGTACAATAACACCTTTTTTTATGGTGCAAGCTGCAGTGATGCCAACAAGAGTCTTACCGGCTCCGCAAGGCAAAACGATAAGTCCACTCTTGGCTCGGCCGTTTCCAAACATTTTGCTCAGACTCTTTTCCTGGTACGGTCGAATTTGAGTGCCCGGTTTGAGGTCAATTTCCAGGTTCGAATTGACCTCGTCTCGGCGGAAATCGTACTCCTCTAACACGGGGTATCCGAGGTTCAGGCATTCCTTTTGAACAGTCTCCACGTCCTTGTCAGCAATTTCGAAAGAGTGCGTAACCTCTTGATCGTCATCATCCTCTTCGTTCAGAGTGGCCATTACGTCGCCTTCGTGGACTCCTTGGCCGTTGGCTTGTTCGCCGCCCTGGCCCGCCGCCTGCAAACCGTTGGCCTGTTTCACGCCCGCAGCATTCTTAGTGCCGGGAATCACCAGGCCGCCAATCTTGGGGGCTGCAGAGGTGGTGATCTCTTCGGTGCCTTGGACTCGGAGAGGCCCAATCTTGGGGTTCTTGAGTAGCATCTGCAGCATTTCCGGATCAGGGCTCTCCACGTAGTATTTGGTATTCTTCAAGACGAGCTTGACCTTGCCGTAGCTCTGTGTGCAACTGGTGATAAAATTTCGAATTTCGTCTGGCAAAGGGGTCTTGAGGAACCGCTCAAGAGTGTTGATAATATCCGAGGGAGAGAGGCCAACCGAGATGGCAGCGTACAGGCTGTGTGTTGTAAGAGCATATTCGTGCATGAATGTTGGTCGAGAGAGAGGCTCTGCGATGGTAATCAGGAAGTCCTGAGCCTGCTCCGCCAGCGGATTGAAGCTCTCCAGGATAATTCTCCCCTTCTGCGGATCGATCCACAACGGGCGGTTCTGACAATCTTTCTTGAGATCCAGGTACGAGAAGTCACGGTCACCAAATATGTGCGGTAACGGTTCTCGGATCGCGTGTTTTTTCTGGAACCGATCGAGCGAGAAGAGGTCAATGTTTTTGTCGATGTCTCGTTCAAGAACCTCATCGACGGGGCCATTGTCGTCCTCCACTTCGTCATTACTATCAATACTACGGGGAGTGGCTGCGCCAGGTGTCGATATGCGCGAGGACCTCCCGACCTTCGAGCTGCCTGGCGCGGCTGCATCTGCTTTTCTTTTGGGAGGCATTTCGACCAAGGCGGCTATGACGACTCGTGGGAGAAGTCGGCCGTGGCTGGATGATGGAACGAGAAGGCATGCATGCAAGCAGTGACAAGTATGCGTTGCATGATGACTAACAGGCCAGTGCGGCGCCCGATAACGCGCACGTACCTGGTTCCGCTAAAATCAACCAGCGAGAGTCGATACACACGATCACCACCAGCGTCTGGTAAAAGCTTCGAGACCAACGTATTGTAAAGTACGACAAGATTCGTCAGAATCATCATGTGGTAAGACAGCTCAATCTTTGCTACTCTACTAATTGTCTTTTCTTTCTTTTCTTTTACGGACACCAGCCCTAACATCCGTTAGCAAGCACGTCTTGAACGCCCAAGTCGCGATTCGGTCGCCATGCTGTTCGTTCCGCCCCCTGAAATTGATCGACCTCGAAACAGTTCATCAACAGTCTGCTAACTTGTGATCCCGGCGCAGGTCGCAAATGGTTCGACTGCGCTGAGTGCCATCGTGAGCAAGAGAAACACCCTCTTCTTCAAAGCTTCGAAATGGTGTTTGCATGCAAGAAGTGCAAGAAGTGCTTTCGCAAGGATGCCCAGGAATTCGAAGAAAGTGACGAATACTGTCCACACTGCGACAACCACTTCGTCATCGATGCCAAGACCCCTCAAGCCGCCTTGTCAATAGAAAGCGAGGATGTCAGAGTCAACAATAAGATGCTCAAAGACGAACGTGTGAAGCAGGAGGGGCACCGCACCATGTTTGATCCAGACCTACATGCAGACAAGCTAGGGTAGGATCTGAGATTTCTTTTTATGGACACTTTCCGGTCCTCTTCTGCTCTTTTTTTTTTTTTCCAAAAAACGGCGTTCGGGGGGTTGGATTGAATTATTGCACTGTCATGCAGTAGTTGAGGGGTGGGGGGCGTAAAAATAAAAGAAAGCACTGTACATGTAGATAGCATTTCAGATGATGTATGGCATTGGAAAGAGGTTCTCGATACTACTGATGGAAATCACTTATCCTTTCGTCTGCCCTGCGGCGTCGCGCAACACATCTTACTCCGCAGCAGAATCATCAGCCCCTCTCGTCAAGATGGCAGCGCTGCCAGTTCCTGGAGTTCGTCCTGTCTTTTTCTTGGCCGCCTCCTCCTGCTTCTCCTGTTCAATTTCTTTCACGTACCCTTCGATCTTGTCGGTCGGCAGGATTTCCATCGGGGCGCCAGGAGCCATCAGGGCAATCTCGATATTTTTTGCGCCCGTTTGCACTACTTCAAGAAGGGATTTGATGGCCAGCCGAATGGTCGACTCAGGATCCATGTCGTCTTTGTAGTTCCGTTCCAGGAATTCACGCACAGTCTTGCTGGATCGGCCGATGGCATTTGCTTTCCTACATGGATGTCAGTCAGGCACACACCACATGACAAGGAGCAAGTGATTGCGGTAAAGTCACATACCATGCTGAGTAAATGCCAGAGGGCTCAGTCTGAAACAATCTTGGCACCTTGCTGCCAGGGTCAAAGCCAACGACAAGGGTGCTAATGCCGAATGGGCGCACACCACCGGCTTGGGTGTATCGTTGTTGGACTCCAGCAACGTACTTGGTAATGTAGTCGATTGTGACCGGATCTTCTACAGAAAGTCTATGGGATTGAGCCTCTAGTCTGGCTTTGTCGACGAGGATTCGGGCATCGGCGTTGAGGCCAGCAAAGGCCAGGGCGGTATGGGTGTCAAGGAGCTGGATCTTGGATGGAGTGATTCGAGTATCTTGAAGCTTCATTGCTGATCGCTTCTCGCAACCCAGAACGACGACGTCCTTGCCCTTGACGCCCACGGCGCAAGTTCCTGGATCCTCATTATTAGATATGTGCGTCATAGAACATGTCGAGTCCCGCAATTCAACGCACCTCTTTTGACTGCTTCGCCAGCATACTCAACCTGGAACACGTGGCCGTCTGGACTGTTTCGATGTTAGACACAGCCGCCTTTGAATGAAGCTTGCGTGAGGCCCCAACCTGAAGACTGCGGGTGAAAAAAGTTCTGGTCAGTTTACCCGAACCGAATGACGGACCTTCAAAACTCACCAGAAAGAGCTCTGTCGTAACCAGAAGCCATCTTTGCAATGCGATGACTATGGTTTCGCAGTTTGATAATAGGTGGGCGCTGAGCGTCTTCGATGAATGATTGACTGGACGGGTCGAATGAAGGCAAGGGAAGGCGAGGGAAGGCAAGGAAGCTTGTCTCGAGAATGCCCGGCCGCCGCTTTGGAGAGGTACGCAAGATCCAGTATGTGCTTTCGTCAGTCTCGCAGCCTGCCTAATAGCGCCTGGAGCTCCTAGCCGGGGACCTGAATTGCGGGTGAACGGAATAACTTGAATGCGGATGATGTACAGTGTCCATAGTGCTCTGCAGGCTTCCTGATACTGTACATAGGCATACAGTAATCCACGTTCACATTCTATTGTAGCGTGCGCGTGGATTATGTACCTGACGGTACGTGTTGTAGCATTCGCGCTTCGAGATTCACAGCAACGAGGAGGCTCCTGGTTCGAAGTCAGGGTCTGCTGTGCAGCATCATGTCCGCGAACTCTGAACTGGGCCATCTCAAATATCTCATTGCACCGCCAGCATTTTCGCTCTCTCTATGCCACTGCCCAAATGTGTCATATTGCTGCAGCAAACTTGTATCAGGTACGAAAAGGCCCGACATCACGTAGAGCTACCTAGAGTGATGTAGGGAGGAAATGATCAGGCAATCGTCAATGACGCCCCTCGAACGTGGTGAGCCGTCCAAGCCAGACAAACTGAAACGCTATAGCAAACACGGTGCAACCGCACAGCAAGAAGAATTGCCATACATATGTATGTGATAGAGCAGCATTAGAGTGATGAGGATTGAGGATGAAGGATGAGATGATGCCTCGCAAGTATCCCGCCTCTTGGAGGCAGAGTCCGCCTTTGAAACGGTGTTGGACCATGACCAGCAAACACATTAATCTACACGCTGCTGGAACGTTGGCAAGAAATTCGCTCTTGTTGTACTCTAATATCGGGATTCGTCGACTGCATTGATTGTGGTCAAACAGCAACGTCGTACGGTGATGAATCTGCTTGCGCCTGACACGACGGCAAATGCCGGATAGATGGTGAAGCAAATAAGGCCGGTGGACAAGTCGTGGATACCCTATGACAAGTGGGGGCAGGGCAGGATGAGACCTTGCATGAGGTATACGGTACCTCAAATTGGCCACGTCATGATTCTCACTGAGGCAGCCCGCCGAGATTTTGCCAGAAAGTCTGTTTCGGCGGGCTGTGATTGAGAAGAGGATGGATCGGGTGCGAGTATGCACGGGAGCGACGAGCAGCAAGAGGCAGAGACGGAGCCGCCCAGAGCCCGGAGCCAAAGCCAGAGCTAGGCTCCCGTGCGCACCCGAGCATCCTACATACCTAGTAGGTAAGCAGACCCAAGCAGACGCAAACCAAGCAGCCCAAACCAAGCAGCCCAAGCAAATCTCAGGCGGCGAGGCGGGGCGCCCAAAAAAAAATGGTCGGCCGGTGGTGGGCGACGTGGGCGAAGTGGGCAACGGGAGACAAGAGAGTTTAGCCCCCATCGGGGCCCTTGGGCATTGGAGAGGGGGGGGGGGACGGGCTAGCAGTAGGTGTCAAATCAGCCGCATAAGTTCACCACAGCCGACCACCGTCTCGTGCCCCTTCTCAATCTCCGTCTATCCCACGCTTTTCGCTCAACAAACCTCGACCACGCCAATTCTTTGCGCCGTCCCCCTTTGCCGGCTCTCTCACTCGCCCTCATCGCGTCTGATCGCATCACCTTATTTTTCTGTTACCAATTTCCGTCTCGGTGAGTGCATTTCGTGCTGGCTCCTGGCTGCTGGTTTTCGCGTGCTCTCCAGAAGCTGTGTTGCCCTGTTCTTTTCGCCCCTCCCTCCCCTCTGTCGTCATGGCCTGCCTGCCTCGTCAACAATCAACAAACACCGTGCAAACAGCAGTCAGAGCGCCATCGTGGCATCCGACGACGTTTCCAGGACGAACGTCAGGAGCTCTCTCACAGCGCCCGGGACGCTCGACTGCAGACGCATACCACACGCGAGTGCTCGACGACGTGCAGGTCGGCCTTGTCGAACCCCACCAAGGCGCCATCGGCTCTCGAAGCGGGCACGCCATGGAAATGGACGTGACTTCTCTGAAAGCCATTTGCGAGAACATCTGCGCAGCCATCGAGCAAGCCTGCGGTCTGGTGCGGCTCTGTCCCAGTGTCGACATTTGCATCCTGGCTACACTGCCCGCCCTTAACCCCTCGCCTTCCGCTTACCGGCCGCAGACCAGCAACCGGCTGACACTGTGCGGCCTCGCAGCGCCACGCAAGGGGAAAAAAAAAAGCACAGCTTGCCTTTTTGTTACTGCGGCATGAACCCATGCCACACATGCGCTAACCCACATATTCTCTTCAAGGCAGCAAGCACCTAACTACCATCACAATGGGTCACGAAGATGCCGTCTACCTGGCTAAGCTCGCCGAGCAGGCCGAGCGATACGAAGGTTCGTCAAGCGTCTCGTGAGCCACACTCACAGCCTCCTTCACCGGCAGCCGGGACTGATTTGTTGCAGAGATGGTCGAGAACATGAAAATTGTCGCCTCCGAGGACCGCGATCTGACCGTCGAGGAGAGAAACCTCCTGTCCGTTGCCTACAAGAACGTCATCGGCGCGCGTCGTGCTTCTTGGAGGATAGTCACCTCGATTGAGCAGAAGGAAGAGCTCAAGGGCAATTCATCCCAGGTCACCCTGATCAAGGAGTACCGACAGAAGATCGAGGCCGAACTCGCCAAGATTTGCGAGGACATCCTCGACGTCCTTGACAAACACTTGATCCCCTCCGCTAAGAGCGGCGAGTCTAAGGTTTTCTACCACAAGATGTATGCTCACGCTTGGCTGTCGGCTGTAACTATCCATCCAGTCACCTGCAGAACTAATCAGGTTCGCTTTACAGGAAAGGCGACTACCACCGTTATCTCGCCGAATTTGCCATCGGCGACCGTCGCAAGGACTCGGCCGACAAGTCACTCGAAGCTTACAAGGCCGCTACCGAGGTTGCCCAGACCGAGCTTCCCCCGACTCACCCCATCCGCCTCGGCCTTGCCCTCAACTTCTCCGTCTTCTATTACGAGATCCTCAACGCCCCTGATCAGGCTTGCCATCTCGCTAAACAGGCTTTTGATGACGCTATTGCTGGTACGCATGCGCCCCCCAAACCCTTGGGTCTCTACGTCATCTTCCTCCTATTGGCGTTGTTGGATCGAAGTCATCTTCTGAGCACATGCTGACTGATGTGTGTGTTTGAACAGAGCTTGATACGTTGAGCGAGGAGAGTTACAAGGACTCAACCCTCATCATGCAGCTTTTGCGTGACAATCTGGTGTGTGCAAGATTTTCGCTGTGACGCGGCGAGCAGCCTTTACTGACGCCCTGTAGACTCTGTGGACCTCTTCTGAGGCCGAGACTGGTGCCGCTGGGCAGGCTGATGGTCCTGCCAAGGACGAGGCCCCTGCTGCAGCCGAGCCTGCCGCCGCGGCCACCGAGGAGACGAAGGCCGCTGAGTGAAAATGAGGATAATGCTGCCAGGAAATATGCTTTGATCGCTATGGTATCGGGCGGGCTGGTGTCTACGGAGTGGACGGAAGTCTCGACTTCTCTTTTGTTGATTTTTTTATTTTTCTCTTTTTTTTTTCATTTGTGTGTCAAGAGCTTCGGCATCTTTTTAGGTGACTGCGCGTATACAACGGACGGAAACATTGAATTGTTCTCCTACGGACTTACGCGGAAGCCCGAGAGGAGAGCAGTTGTTTTGGAAGTTCTGCTTTTGAGAGTCTAATGCGCAAGTCCATCTGGGCCCAGCAAAAATAACCAAAATTGCTTCTAGATCATCAAGACCACACAGATTGAGCCCTCCCGATTCCAGTAAAACTTTTCTCTTCTTTTTTCTTTTTTTTCCCTTTCAGGAAATTGGCCCGTAATCTGTAAACGAGTCACAATGACGTTTCCAGGGCTAATCTTTCACGCACCATTTCACAGCGGTAATGGAGCACGCCTCTTGTCAAGTCTTTTTCATTTCATACTGGCTGGTCGCCGCATCATGTTTATCGTCACCCTCTTCCTTTTTTTCCCCTTCTTCTTGTTCTTCTTCTACGACTGCAAAATGAACACGTAGCCAAAGACTGCAATCCTGACAAGGCACCATGAGCATCCCTTGGTCCTCCACCAGTGTCAAGTCGTTCTCCTCAAACGAGTATCCTCTGTCGTTTCCGCACCGGCACGACCTGTACCACCTCTCGCCCTCCTCGTCGAGAGCCAGGTCGTCCAAGTCGACATTTTCCACGCCCGTCTGGAAACGCGTCGCCCACTGTCCATCTGATGATGCAGCCAGAGGAGCCCGAAGCGAGCTGTCGTAGCTTGCACGCCGACTTGGCGACGACAGCACCGCGTAGGCAGCGGTGATTTGGTCAATTGTGTACATGGCGGTGCGTTGACCTGCCGGGTTCCGAGACGGTGTGTCCTTGTCTGGGTGGTGGCGGAGAAGGGCCCGGTGATAGGCCTTTTTGATTAGTGAGGATGGGTCCTGCGAGTTAATGAGCATGGATGGAGTGAGGGCGAGGATGTCGTAATGCGTGGGGTGCAGGGGAAGTGAGGTCATGATTTTCTCATGGAGACGGAGACGGCGAGTGTTTTCATGTTTCCGCCAGAAGAATGGGTGCGGGCGATTGAAAAAGTGTGCGTTCTTTTAAAGGAAAAAGATTTAAAAATTTAAGAAGAAAAAGATTAGAAACAAAAGTATGAATTTAGGATGCTATTATCATTCGTCACGTGATTGCATGATGCGCGTTTTGCAACAAGGGCCGTTTGGCGACGCTGGCCTCAGGCGGCTTGATTCGAGATGTGAAGAGATGGACCGGGGATGAGGGCGTTCAAACTCGGACGATGTCGTGGAATTACAACTTGGAATCACAGGATGTAGCTTGACAGATGCTGAGCACGTTGGTGGGCGCGATTGTTGTCAGACGAGGGGTCTGCGTCATCATCTGGAGAAGAGTGACAGGGCAGAAAGAATATAATACAGTACGTTGGGATATTTGCGACGTGGCCGAAAGGGTTAAATGGCTTCATGGTTTTTCTGCCTGCCCATCTCCTCATTTGGGCCATTTGGTCCAGTTTCTCTTGCCGACCTGTTTCATCCGATTAGCGATTTCCAAGCAAGAGACAAGGCAATCCGGGATTTGGCGATCTTGGGGGATCATGGCAACAACGTACTCGCTTCCAAGCCCTGATCAGCTTGGGCATCTCCAACATGGCTTTCCTTCTGTGTTCCATCCTGTACGCAATGTCGGTCAGCTCCCGCCTTTGTCTTCAAATCGGAGTGCAAGAGCCCCAGTCCGGGTCTCAGTCCCAGTTCTACATACTTGGCAATCATGTGTCGTTCGTGGATGTGGCCCTTGACTTTTTGCCCAACACCGGTGCCCTTTACCCTGAGTCCGTGCTCGACGCGGTGTGCGAGTCGAGACTCGAATCCCTTTTTGCTTTCTGGGAGGAGATGGTCGACTCCGTGGTCGCGTGCCAGCTGGACCAGCTGTGCCTGTCGTCGATACGAGTAGACGGGATTCTGCCACTTTCCCGTGATGGGGTGCTTGTAGGGTCTGAACGGATCAGGTCGTTGCTCCTGGTGAACGGTCGGGCCTGTACTTGCGGGCTGTAGTGACGCAGGAGGCCATCGAGCAAACAATCGCAGTAGGGGTTCCGGCAGCGATTTGGCGAGCTGGACGTATTTGGCTGTGGTCGCCGCCATTGCGCAGCTTTCCTCTGGCAATTGGGGGACTTCCCAGCTACGTTCGGTTTGGCCTGGTGCTGGACAAGATGCGGTTCCACGGGTCCTGAGATTTTATCCTTTTTTTTTTTTCAAATTCTTTGATTCCTGGTTTTTGGGAAGATTTTTCCCTGTTTCCCGCAAGGTGGAGGAGGGATATCGTGACCTTGTCCGTAGATAGTTGGAGTAACAAAGTAACACGGAGGCGCCGCTTTTTTTTTTTTTGATGGACCGACGCCGACACTGACCCCTGCTGTGCTCCTACCCGGAAGCTCTGATTGGCTGAACCTTGAAAGCAGACCCTGAGAACCACGAATCTCAGAGCACTTCACACCTCCAAGACTCTGCTCTCGGTCGCGTTTGCACCATTCGCATCTGTGCTCACGAAACCGTGGCCGCTATGCCTCTCGACATAGAGGAGATTCTGCGGCAAAAAAAGGCAGCTGCCGCGGCGGCTGCCAAGCCTCGATTCATCCCCAAGGCACAACGCGAGCGTCTCGCTGCCGAACAGGCCAAACAAGAAGAAGACGACAAGAAGCGCAAGGCTGCCGAAGAGTCACAGAAGCGAAGAGACGAAGAGAGGAGATGGGAGGGCCGATCTAACGGCACACATTCGCGAGAAGCGTCGACGTCCACCAATGGACTGAGCAACGGCTCGCATCCAGTCCCTACGGGGCCACGATCCATGCATCGAGCCGCCGCCGTCACCGCCCCGAAGAGCGACAAGAAGGGCGACAAGGCCAACGCGGACAAAAAGTCGGCAGAAGACATCGAGGCGTCGCTGCTGCGGTCGCGGTATCTGGGCCCGCAGGTGAATGAGCAGTCCAGCTTCTCGGCCAAGAAGAAGCGCATGCGGACAACGGAAAAGAAGTTCAACTTTGAATGGGATCTCGAGGACGACACATCCAGGGACAACGACCCCATCTACATGAACCGGACCGTCAACAGAGGAGGCTCGCTGGCAGGCGTGGGCGGCGAGTTCGACGACGAGGCCGAGCGGCGGGCCCGGAAGCGGGCTCGGCTGATCGAGGAGCGGGATCGCGACAACGGCAAGGAGCGGGCGCGGGGCATCATGGAGGACTTCTACCGCGCCCGGGCCAAGGCCAAGGAGAGGGCGGAGCGGACGGGTCTCGGCAGGCACTGGTCGGAGAAGAGGCTGGACGAGATGCGCGAGCGGGACTGGAGGATATTCAAGGAGGACTTTGGCATCTCGACCAAGGGCGGCGCCATCCCAGACCCGATGCGGAGCTGGCACGAGTCGGGCCTGCCGAGGCGCCTGCTCGACATCGTCGACAGGGTCGGATACAAGGAGCCGACGCCGATCCAGCGGGCGGCGATACCCATCGCGCTGCAGGCCCGCGACCTCATCGGCGTGGCCGTCACGGGCTCGGGCAAGACGGCGGCCTTTCTGCTCCCGCTGCTCGTCTACATATCCGACCTGCCGCCGCTGACCGAGGTGAACAAGAACGACGGGCCGTACGCCCTCATCCTGGCCCCGACGCGCGAGCTCGTGCAGCAGATTGAGACGGAGGCGCGCAAGTTTGCCGAGCCGCTGGGCTTCCGCTGCGTCAGCATCGTCGGCGGCCACTCGCTCGAGGAGCAGGCCTTTGCGCTCCGCAACGGCGCCGAGATCATCGTCGCCACCCCCGGCCGCCTGGTCGACTGCATCGAGCGCAGGCTCCTCGTCCTCTCGCAGTGCTGCTACATCATCATGGACGAGGCCGACCGCATGATCGACCTCGGCTTCGAGGACTCGGTCAACAAGATCCTCGACGCCCTGCCCGTCAGCAACGAGAAGCCCGACACGGACGAGGCTGAGGACGCCCAGCTCATGAAGAAGTTCCTCGGCGGCCGCGACAAGTACCGCCAGACCATGATGTACACGGCCACCATGCCGCCCCTGGTCGAGCGCATCGCCAAGAAGTACCTCCGCCGTCCAGCCACCGCCACCATCGGCAACGCCGGCGAGGCCGTCGAGACGGTCGAGCAGCGCGTCGAGTTCCTCGCCGGCGAGGACCGCCGCAAGAAGCGCCTGCAGGAGATCTTGTCCAGCAACGACTTTGCGCCCCCCATAATCGTCTTCGTCAACATCAAGCGCAACTGCGACGCCGTCGCCCGCGACATCAAGTCCATGGGCTGGTCCACCGTCACCCTCCACGGCTCCAAGACGCAGGAGCAGCGAGAGGCCGCCCTGGCCTCGGTCCGCTCCGGCCAGACCCAGGTCCTCGTCGCCACCGACCTGGCCGGCCGCGGCATAGACGTCCCCGACGTCTCCCTCGTCGTCAACTTCAACATGGCCACCAGCATCGAGAGCTACACCCACCGCATCGGTCGTACCGGACGTGCTGGCAAGAGCGGCATCGCCATCACCTTCCTGGGCAACGAGGATGCCGACGTCATGTACGATCTGCGCCAGATGCTCAGCAAGAGCTCCATCTCCAAGGTTCCCGACGAGCTCAAGAGGCACGAGGCAGCGCAGTCGAAGCCTGTTCGCGGCGGGGGCGCGTCCAAGAAGGACGATGGAGCATCTGGCGCTGGTGGTGGTGGTGGAGGAGGAGGAGGCAGAGGCGGTCGGTGAATGGGAGGATTCCATCCAATCAAATGACACCCGATGTCAATTATTTTATGTTATTTTATTGGCCCATTTCATTCAAGTAGTTACCAAAGGGCTCATTGAAACAAAAAAAATCAGCCAAGCTCCCTCTTTGACGCTGTCTGTGATATCACATTGTCGATAGAGTACACACACCAAAAAAAATAAGTTCTGACAATTAAATCTCATTCATCTTTTCCCATCCATCTTTACTCCAGCTGGAGCTGCTCAAACTGCTTAATAGTCTCCTCAAAACTAATGGCCTCTTGCTGTGCATCTGCCAGTCTCTGCTCCTCCAACTCAACAACAGCTGCCGACACCTTGTCCTTGTAGCCAGGATCCAGCAAGATCTTCTCTTGCTTCTGAATATTCAATTTAGCCTTCTCTAGCTTCTTCTGCGCCTTGGCAATTTCGGCATCCATATCGACGCGTCCCTTGACCAGCAGGAACACTGCCGCGTTGGTAGAGACGGGATACGAAACACATCCGGCGGGACGAGACGCGTCGGGCTTGATGACCTGCATCGTCTTGACCTTTTTGCCGCTGAGAGACTTGATTGATGCAACTTCAGCCTCGCAAGTTTTGAGCGCAGCCTCGTTCAAGGCTTGAACATAGACTGTAAGTGGCATGTCAGCAATCAGCTTTGTTTCTTCCTCCTCCCCCCTTTCATCTTCTTCTTCTTCTTCTTCTTCAAAAAAAAAAAAAAAAAAAAAAAAAAAAAAAAAAAAGACAGAGGGCAGATTTGACAAGCGTCGTTGGATGAAAGAAAGAAAGAAAGAAAAGAAAAACTCACACTCAGCCTCGTCCTTGAGAAGATATTCGGCAAGGAGCGATCTCGCCGCTTTTGAGCAGGCCAGGACAAGTTCGTAAGCCGACTCGGACTCCGGATCGTCCAGATCAGGCGAGTACTGAGGATACTTGGCAATCATGATGGATCTGGTCGAGTCGCCAGGCCGGCGCGGCATTCTCTGCCACATCTCTTCGGTGATGTAAGGCATGAACGGGTGAATCAAGGTCAGAGCCGCCTCCAGAGCAGTGTACAAAGTCTGCAAAGCCGATTGACGCTCCTCCTCGGTGCCGTCACGGATGATTGATTTCGAGTTCTCGATATAGACGTCACAGAGCTCCGCATACCAGTACTTGTAGATGGTATTGGTGGACTTTTGGAATTCGCGGTCCGCCAAGGCCGTATTCAGGTCTCTGGTGGCGCTGTTCATCTTGTGCAGAATCCATCGCTCGGCCAGGGTCTTGCCCCGGATGTTGCCATCCTTGGCCGGCGTGAAGTCTTGAGGTAAGCTGCCCAAGACGTACTTGGTTGCTTGGAACTGAGAAATCATGAGTACCAGATCGCACTGGGTCCGAGGGAGATGCCCTCCTCTTCTATGGCTGCTTTGCGAAACTTACAATCTTGTTACAAAATTTCCGGTATCCGTGGATGCTTCATCAGGATGTCAGCGGCAGAAGAGTCACGATGCACAACGAACAGAGCTTACACCTTGACATCCAGATTAATATCGCCACCACCGGTGGTGGCGTTGATCATGGTGAACCGCAGGGCGTCGGCACCACACTGAGGTATGCCACTGGGGAAGGCAGTCTTTTGATACTTGGTGGCCTTTTCGACCTCGCTGGGGTGGAGGTTGCCCTGGTGGAGCTTCTCATGAAGGTCCTCCAGCTTGATGCCCGAGATCACATCGAGAGGATCGATGACGTTACCCAGACTTTTGCTCATTTTCCTCCCTTCTGAGTCCCGCACGAGGCTGTGACAGAAGACTTCGCTGAACGGGATTTTGCCAGTCATCTTGAGACCGAGGGTGATCATTCGAGCAATCCAGAAGAACAAAATGTCCCAACCTGTCTCGAGTACCGTGGTGGGATATAGTGTTTCCAAATCGTGGGTCTTGTTGGGCCAGCCAAGTGTGCTGAACGGCCAGAGGCCAGAGGAAAACCAGGCTGAACGAGTATCAGTCCGGGCTCGGCGCAACTTGAAGCTGGGTAAGCAATCACTTACTGTCGAGCACATCTTCATCCTGCTCAAGAACAAACTTCTTGCCCGGCAGAGCAGCTGCGGCTTTCCTCTCAGCCTCTTCGCGGGTTCGACCTGCAAACCAGAGCTTCCCGTCCGCCGTGTCTTTGGCATCGCCTTGGATGTTGGCAAAGTAAACGGGACAACGATGGCCCCACCAGAGCTGTCTACTGATGCACCAGTCATTGATATCCTCGAGCCATCGAAAGTAGCTCTTCTCGGCCGATTCAGGTCTGATTTTGATCTTGCCCTCTCTGACGACCTGCACGGCAGGCTCGATGAGCTCCTTCATGCGAACCCACCATTGCGGCTTCATGATGGGCTCGATGACGTCCTTGGACTTCTCGCACAACGGGACCTTCATGGCATTGTCTTTCTTGTCAACGTACAATCCCTTCTCCTTGAGAGCGTCTTGAATAGAGTAGCGGACGTCGAACCGCTTCTGGCCCTTATAAGGCCCTGCATTCTCATTCATCAGACCATCGTCTGTAAGGATGTTGACGAAATCAAGTTGATGTTTCTGCCCCAAGGTGAAATCGTTAGGATCATGAGCTGGTGTCAGCTTGACAGCACCAGTTCCGAATTCCATATCGACATATTCATCTGCAATGATGGGAAGCTTGCGGTTGGGAATGAATGGATGAATCGCGTTCTTGCCGACCAGGTGCTTGTATCGGGAGTCGCTGGGGTGCACCGCGATCCCAGTGTCGCCGAGCATTGTCTCGATACGAGTCGTCGCGACTTCGACAGTCTCGCTTGAGCCCTCGATGGGATACCTAAAGTGAACAATGACACCGAATTCCACCTTCTTATCATAGCCGGGAACATCAAGTAGGGTACGACCCGTGAGCTCCTTGTTGTTCACTTCCAAGTTGGACAGAGCCGTGTTAAGATGCGTACACCAGTTGACAAGCCGATTGGCTCTGTAGATGACGCCTTCCTCATGAAGTCGGACAAAGGTCTCGACGACGGCAGCAGAGAGGTTGGCATCCATGGTGAAAGCTAGCAAAAGCGTTGGTCGTGTGTCTGGTAAATTCCAAGAACGAACGAACACGTACCTTCTCGACTCCAGTCAAAAGAGCCCCCCAGACTTGTGAGCGCCTTATTGATGCGCTTGTGGTAATCCTCTTTCCACTCCCAGACAGTTTCGACAAATTTTTCTCTGCCAAGGTCATGCCTTGTTTTTTTCTCCCTTCTCCACAACATCTTTTCGACGACACTCTGGGTAGAGATACCAGCGTGATCGCAGCCGGGTAGCCACAACGTAGTCTTCCCATTCATGCGGTTCCATCGGATCATAAGGTCTTGCAGCGAGTCACCGAGAGCGTGGCCCATGTGCAGAGAGCCGGTCACGTTTGGTGGAGGATGAACAATGACGAAGCTACCGGCTTCCTTGACCTTGCCATCGGGCGTGAACTCGGGCTTGAAAAAGCCTTCCTCCTGCCACCAATCATACCATGCTGACTCGACCGCGATGGGATCGTAGGCCTTGAAATTTGGGTCCTCGAACGATCGTATGCGCTTTTTCTTGCCAACAGGGGTATCCTCAACGTAGGGAGGAACGACTTCTTCTGATGACTTCTTCTCTTTGGCCTTCTTCTCTTTATTGGCCGTGTTGGCAGCCATTTGGGCGGCCTTGGCCTTCTTGGCCTCGAGTTTGGCAGCCTTTTCAGCCTTCTTTCGCTCCTTTTCCACTTTCCCCCCCATCATTAGCTCAGATTCGGCCGTCTTTATTCCACAGAAAAGCGATTCGAGCCAAAGGCCTCATTGAAACTCACAATCTTTTTCTGACTGCTTGACGGGAGCTCCATCAACCACCTGTGCAGCTGGACTGCTGGCCTAGAGTCAGGTGAGCTTGCATTCCGGCCGTTTGTTGGGTAGCAACTCTTACTTCGCCTGCGCCAATCGGCCCTCCTTCTCGTTGCCATAATCAGCGCCTAACCTCGAGGCTTATCAGGATTTTTGTTTCTTACCTTGGCCTCCTTTGGTGATGTTACTCGCCATGGCGGCGCGAACAGTCGTGGTCAGGGGTCGTCTTTGTGGAACAAATTGCACGCGAAGTGCTCGAAGGGCAAGTTTGAACGTCGTAATGAATAATTGAAAAAGAAGCCCAATGAAGAGGGGCTCCCACGTGCTCGCCGTTGGGTAGTCAAATCGCAATTTTATATGCAGAGATCTTGGCGTGGAGTCGAGACTGACATGGCAGACTTTAATTAAGGCTGGAATTTTGAGTCACTCCGAAGACGCTGCACACGAGGTGGGATGTGACGGGGTCCCGTTTGTGGCGGTGAAGGGGGCGCACTAAGAAGTGACAGCATTTGCGCCACAGCAGGTGAAGCCGGGGGTAGCTTTCGACTTTTGCCATGCCAGGAAAATGCATATGAAAACTACCTATGTATTTCCTCTGTTCTAATCAAAAAATGGTTCTGCCTTGATATATATTTTTGAAACTAGAATTAATGGTCTTGCTTGAAAGCAGCCTTGGAGGTCGAGTTGCGATGCCCGTCATTGCGCAATCCGTACCTCGTCTTGTACGAAAGTTTTCCTCAAGATTATTCATTGCATCACGAAGGCAGCTATCTTCTGTAAAATCCTCGTATCAGACACGTTTCTCGTACTACATATCATCAAAGGTCGGAAATGCTCTCCCGTCTAAGTTCTGTATTGGACTGACAAACCGAACACAGGGTGATGGCCATGAGATTCTAGACGAGCTCAGAGGCAGCGATGTGCTGGAAAACCGCCAAGGGCACAACGCAGCCGTGGTACTCGCCAGCCCAGAGTTGACTGCCCAATTGGAAGACAAAAGCTTCACGTCAGAGCTTGTTCAGTTGCTGTCAGCCTCTGGCGAGGTCGGAGATTTCCATCTCCTTTGCGCCGTGGTCGATGAGGTTGCTCCGGCCCTCGGCCAACATACCCCCACGCCGGGCATCTCCGTGGTTCGGGGACAGCTCGACACTCTTTTGCCTCGCCTATGGCAATATGACGGCTCATTGGAGCACGTGGAGAAAGACGCGCCTGGAGCGCTTGTCTTCGATGTGGGAATGTCCGTTCAGACATTGCCCTTGGCCAGGACAACGTTCCTCAACGGCAGGACGTCAACGCTTTTGGCGAGTCGCTACAGCCTATCGCAGGGAGCTCCCAGGCTACAAGGAGGACTTGAGAAGCAATGGCAACGCATCAAAATTGGGCTCGACCGCCCAGTACAGTCCGTCGCAGACCTGGGACTGTGGGCGCCCCTATCCCCAGTGACGCGTCCTCGTAGGATAACGGACAGCTTCGGAAACATCATTCGGGGCATCCAAGTAGATGGTAAATCAAGTCCTGCTTCGACAGAGCTGGAAGCAGCTGTCACCTCATTGTTTGAAAACAGCAATGCAGGCGGAACCGCGTCGGGGCCCATGGGTGTCTGGGCTTTGATCACGCCGGAGACCTCGTCAAGTCCAGGAGGAGACGCTCCTGATCCAGCGGAGACACTTGCCGGGAGACATTTGAGTCGGAATGTTGTAGAAGCAGCCTCGAGCTATCTTCAGCAGCAACACCGAGCTGGCAGCCGCTTCTACCAAGTCTGTAAGTGGCAGTCAAGTGAACAGCTCGGCATGTTCCTCTGAACCTGCTGACGATTGCAGTGAGCGGAGGCGGCGGATGGGGGCCCAAAAAGGGACTGCTCTCTCTTGACCCCCGGGAAGCGTATTTTTCCTTGTCAGAGGAAGAAGAGATGGAGAGGTTCGTAAAGACCATGAACAAATCGGGATTCGCACCGCCGGGCGCCCATGTCCAATTCTTTGTACAAGCCTTGGCGCCGCCTGAAATGACTGCTTGTTCCGCAACTGGAGTTGTCTTTGGCGTTCCCTCGGGTCTCGACACGGAACAGGCAGACGGACATGAGTCAAAAGGACATCTCGTTGTCGGCCATCTCGGTGCCTTGTCAAGCCAGGGAGTTTACCTGTCAGCCAGGCCAGATGCCGAAGCAGCGTCTTCTCGGGAATCGAAGCTCAGCGTTCCAGGGTCCAGATTACTCGTTGAGATTCGTGAGCCAAAGACTGTTGGTGGACTTTTCCAATTTCTCGGTGGCGGCGGCTTAGCAGACGCTGGCACCGCTGCTTTGATGTCCTAAGGAGGAAAGTCTGCTCATCCCATGGGGGTGTATGTGTCATTTGTCATTCCAATCTACTAGTGCAAATGTCTCTGGTCTATTCAACCTGAAAGTGAAGAGAAAGGACGTACTCAGGCCTTTCAATCTCCTCAGTCTGTCTTCTTCTTGCGTCTTTCAAAACCCTCGGCCATGGCAGCAGCCACATCATCAACAGTAGTCCCTCTCTTGCGCTTCCCAATCTTTTCCTTGCCCAGGACCTCGTCTTCCGCCACGGACCGATACACTGCAGCCGCGCCGCGGAACAGCTCGTCCGTCCATCCACCCTCCTCTTGCATTGTGCGGCCGAGCTCCTCCATCTCCCTCACCCAGCGGTACGCCTTGGGCGGCATCGCAGGCACTCTCCACTCCGTGGCAGCCAAATCATTTGGAGTCCACCGCTCCATGACCCTCCTCAACTCGTCCGTGATGCCCAGTCGGTGCGCAGTGGTGAAGGACTGCGTGGCGATCGCAGTAATGCCCTTTGTATACGCTGCAAAACACATCTTCAAGCCGCTCGCCGCCCCTACATCCGGCGAAATGCTCCTCACGTTGAGCACGTCTATGAGGCGCTCCCCATCCGGCAACGAAGTCAGGCCGTGAGGTCCTGAAACCGGAATCTGTGGACCATCCCACCCAAGATCATCATCTTGAACATTCCCGCTGGAAGCAGTGCCCTTGCTGGCCTTGAGCTGTGGCGGATTGCCCAGGATGCAGCCGTCGATGAAGTGTACGGGGACCCTTGCCTTGGCAAACATGTCCGCCATGCCCTTTGCCGTCGAGGGCGAAACAGCATTCAGGTCCATAAAGATCGTTGACGTGGTGGCTGTGCCTCCTGAGAGCGCATCTGCGATACGCCGCGCAGTTGCCTCTGCGTTATCAGGAGGCACAACAGAGAGAATGACTGGGCACTGCTTCACCAGGTCGAGATCCGAAGGGACAATTTCGGCTTTGGCCGCCTTGGCCCTGTCGATGGTGTCTTGGCTGGGCAAGAAGATGAGCAAAAGGGCACAGGAGAGGACGGGTGTGGGAAATGAGGGAGAAAAGAAAGAAACAAAGAATAAAGGAAAACAAATTCTGGCTTGCCTTCTGCCTTGACAGCTGGTCGCGACTGGAAACCCGTGAGCTATGAGCATTTTCGCGATGCCGGCGCCCATGTCACCCAAGGACAGGACGCCGATCTTGCTAATAGGTGAAGCCATTGCCAGCGAGATCGGCAGAAGGGGGGTCTTGGAACTTGACGGATCTGTATGACTTTCTTGTCTGCTGTATATATATATGTATATATATGCTCGGAAGAGGATGGGTATTTATTTTTACCCGATGAAGCTACCTCGCGCTCTCTTAGAAATACCTCGAGATTGAGCGAGCAAAACCCCACCTAGTCATGATCCGAGTGACCCGTCAGAGCGACCACCGGAGCGACCATCGGAGCACACCGCATATCTAATTGATAAGTGCAATACATACATATGTATGTAACGTGTTTCTCACATGGCTGTTTCATCTACGTACTTGCGATCAGAATTGCTCTTCTGCCAAACCTTCCCTGGGCATGGTGGCTCAATGACTGTCCAGACATCGTGAAGTGACATCCGATTCCTCAGTGCTCTCGACAGCGAATTTCCCATTAACCTCCAGCGTACATCACCGTGTCAATGTGCAGTTCGGCCCGTTTCGAGTCAAGATTGTCGCGCATGGCCGAAAATTGCAGCATCAAACTCATTCAATCATGTCAATGTCGTCGTTTCCAGCCGGCAGCGCAGTAGCCGCCGCAACGGATTGGTTCCCTCCACCCCCAAAGTAATCCGCCATTTCTGCGTCAAGCTCTTGTTGTGTCTTTTTGGTACGGTGATTGCCTCCTCGACTGCCTCCACGGCCACCCTCCTGCGCACTCGCCTCTTCACGTCGAGCGCCAGGACGACGTCCTGCCCCGCGACGGCGGGGGACTGGGCTATGAGATCGCCGCCCAGGGATGTATCTGTCGATTCCCTTGCGAGCCGCGTCCTCGTCTCCCAGTCTTCGTCGTGGAGAGGAGGATCGGGCTCGGCTGCCCGGAGTGGAGATACGCTCTGACAACGGACGGCCAGGCATGACCGCCGTATCGAACGGGTTGCGCGACGGCAGCATCGCAAGACGAATCGGTTGACCTAGCGGGACCAATCGGTCAGATATTGGTCCTGGCAGATCTGCCCGTGTGGAAAGAACGTACCATTTGCATTTGCTCCATCGAATTGACGAACAGCTTCCTGAGCATCCTCCTTGCGCTCGTACGTCACGTACGCAGTACCTTCGGATCGTCCTGCGCGGTCGTAGCGCAAGTTCAGCTTCGAAACCGAACCGATTCTGGAAAAAAGCTCCTGTCGCTTGTATGAGCCTTTGTTCCTGAGCGAAATTGTCACTGGGATAAACGGGACTGGCACAAGTCATACATCGAGATCTTCCTCCGTCAGGTCGTAGTGAATATTATCGACGCGTATTTTCGATCCCTGGCTCTCGCTACAACGACTGGGTGAATGATAGATCGGTGGCGGCGCAGGATGTTTGCGTGCAGAGGTTGCTTACTGGGAAGGCGATTCTCGTCGTCGCCGAGGGGGTGGAGCGCGTCGAGAGTCTGGCACGCGGTGAGTTTGATGTCTGTGATTTGAGCATCTCCTGTTCTCACCATTGTCATCGTAGCGGTCATGCACCCATTCGCTGTCGCTGCGTCAGCCGCAAATCTCTTTTCGAAGTTTCGAGACGCGGGGTTTGCTAAGATATCCTACCTGTCCAGATTTCGACTATCGTCACGGGTTGACTGCGGGAAGGAAGGCAAGAGTTGGTCAGCGTTCGGTCAAGGCAGATACTACACCGTACACGTCGTCAAGGCGTAGTATGCGTTATGCATCGATTCGACAGATTGAAAGGCGAGCCAGCTTCAGTCGTCAGGAGAAGAGAGGAGAGAGGAGTGCAACCTTGATCAGTACCGTTAGACTGGGATGCGGCAGGAGAAAGATTGTGGGCAAAGACCCGATACGGACCTTTCTTACCCCATCTCGGGGATAGTCACTTCGGTCGCGACGGCGATTGTTGTCACGTCCGCCACGGCGATGGCGAGCACCAGAGCTGCGCTGCCGGATTCCATCAGTCAGTTATTTCCCGGCAGGCAGTAGCACGGGGGACCCGGCTCTCACCTTGTCAGCTATGATCTCGTCGAGTCCTCGATCCATGGCAACGGCTTTATTTGATGAAGACGCGAGGTAATAGCCAAGGTGGAATTAACGTTGCGAATGCTGCCGGAGAAGGAGAGGCTTTTGACTGTTGACGAGATTAGCATCGTTAGAATCGGCCGATGTGTTTGACCCGGGTCCAACTTTGTGAAATGGGTACCTAGGTACATAATAGGTAGTGGAGACTCAGATGCCTGTCACAGCAGAACCCGGACAGGGGGAGCACGCAGCAACATAACCGTCTCGCGCCGCCGCCAAAAGGGCAACTGACAAAAAGAGACAAAGGACTACCTGCCAAGGTGCCAGTAACATGTATCCTTCCGGCAATTTCTTCATGTTTCATGTCTTCATCTCAGCTGTACCTTTTACTCTTTCCATTTCATGACCGCCTTAAAGTAAGCCACACCCTAGAGCTACCACTTTGGAAAGTGGGAAGGGAAAAAAAAATCAATTGCCCAGGGATGTACGGAGTACCCCGTAGCGGAAATGCAGGGCCAGGAATTGCCATCTGTTTTTCAAGACGGCCCCAGTGAACACGACAGGGCCAGGTGGGG
>JMQE01000111.1:0-103442 GCA_000731825.1 Hypocrella siamensis
CCGCGCCCGGTCCAAAACACCCGGCAAACATTTCTGATAGGTACGACGGGAGCAGCATTAGCGCCACCGCGCCACGATTTCGACCCGCCACCTATTAAAACAATCCTGTATCTCAAGATCACAGAACGCGAGCTATCACCCCGGCGGTATGTCCCATGGTAAGCCTTTCCGTCATTTCTTATTCAAAGCCTCTAAGAACTCCCTGTGACGGTACAGCCCAACGGGAGCACACCAACGGGAGCACAGGGGCAAGCAACACCCCGAACGAATTGAACGCGCGCGCGCATATCACTAGGACTCAGGTTGGGCCTCCTATTGACATCGTCGACGTCGTCTTCGTCGTAGCACCCGGGCTTGAATGGCAATGGATCCCCGATCTTTTGTGAGCCCATTCCATGACGTTCCATGGAAACCCGAGCATAGCTTTCTTCACCTTCTACTTCTTATTTGCTTTGATAAGCTGAATTATTTGGAAAATATGACTACACAAGAGGGAAAGCCATTCATGTCACCGAACAAACCATGAGGAAGACCTGCAATTAGTCAAAAGATGGTGCAAGTGTGGGCAAATGATAGCGAGCCAAGTGCCTGCACTTGTGCCATAAAGGACGACGGGCAAAGTCATATTTTCCTCTGTAAATACCTAAGATTTCCATTTGTTCATATCCGTAAGTACAACGACTAGGTAGCTACCTCAAGATATTATCTGGCTACCTACCTACCTAGTAGGTAGACACTGCCTTCTGTCTATACACAGACGTAGGGAAATGCGAACCAACCTCAAGAAGGGTCTCCATTGAACGCGCACACATCGGCATCGCACCGGACTCGGCAATCTGATCTGATCTCCTCACCCAACCACCCCTCCCCACCCCTCCCTGGCAGCTTCTTTCGATCTAGATGAGGCCCCTCAAAAAGTGGAACATTAGATGATTTTCCGGCGCTAGCGCGCCTCCATGCTGAGCTAAGATGGTCAGGTCGGTGCAGTCAATCGATTTTTGGGACCCCACGCAAGCAGCGCGTAGGACGCAGTAAGAGCTGCTACCTGTATAGTGCCCACCGTCTTGACCAGTCCTTCCAAATGTCTTGATCGCAAACGTTTGTCTGATGGCAGTGGCACTGCACCCTTTCAGCCGGCCACTTGACTGGCGAATACGGATAGGCAAGGCTTTTCAAAGTGGTTTTTAAATGTTGCAACCGACTTTGCTGCCCTGCGCTCACACAATGAATAGTGAATGGCACAAGGTTCGTCAGAACCTTTTGCCTTCGTTGTTTACGCATGGCGACCAACGACACCACCAATGCCCTGCCCGCCAGCTCCCTCTTAAACCTTTTGGCGCGGCCGCCAAGTCGGCGGCCCGAAAACCTACGTAGGAGCAGCACGGACAGCAGTCTGATGCGGTTGATCAACGCATCCCCTGTTTGTTTACCCCTGGAGCGTGATCGCATCGGGTTATCCCCGACAATAAGTGCTGCTTGCTTGCATGTACATTTGTATCTCCTTAAATCCCAAAAAAACTCCTGTTAAGTAGCTATGGGGCTATCGGAACCAATGAAAATGAATGCATCAAATGGTATTTATTCTATCACTTATTATATATAGGAATAGAAGTTCCTAAAAGATAAGGAGAAACAAATCAGAACATCTCGCACATATAATTCTTAGTGGTCTATTAAGTCTCTTAAACCGGGCCCACAGCTACTTAGAAGGAGCTTTTTGGGATTTTAGGAGATGTTGGAGCCCATGGAGCAGGTCAACGGCTAGTCGCCGGTATTTTGCCTGCGAACTGTTTTCGCAGACACTGCGAACTGTTTTCGCAGACCTCTTCCACCTCGAAAAGAGGATGTAGACATCAGAAAAAGCAAGTTATCTGCTTCGACGACGGTTCACGCCTCACCGCAACATGCTTACACCCTCCCCCGCACTTCTGCGCCATCATGCAACCAATGATGCACCAGTTCGAGTTGGTACGAAACACGTGGAGCTTTGCATCTCGCCGACAAATTCACGCTAATTATTATCGTGAGCGAATTCAAAGTTGTCCTTCTTCTACTCTCTCTCTTCTTCGGTCTCCATTTTCTTTGTTTTTGTTTTTGTTTTTGTTTTTTAAACTTCAGGGCTTGTGGCTGGGATAGAGAGCACATTTTTTTCGCCCTGAAGCTTCGGGAAGAAGGATCCATATTTTCTTTTGGCGTGGATCTCCCCCTAGTAAAGCCCAGGGTGGAGAAGCTGATGAGAAAGGTGCTCGTCGCATCCGTCCAAGGTTAAATACACAAAGTCCATCCAGTCGCGTCCTCAACTCTTTTTTCGTCGTTTTCTCCTCATGTTGTTGTGCCTCATCGTTCTCATCACTTCATTCTTCAATTTCAAGCATCTCAAACTATGTTGTCGCAGGTATAGATATTTGCGGGCACAGATTTCAAAGTTATCGTTGGTGAAGACTTACATAAAACGTACACACAACCATGGCGAATGAAGGCATTCCGCTCAAACCTACCTACTTTGGCCATATAGCTACGACGAACGATGCCGTCATATTGTTCGAGGCTTGCCTATCAGGTGAGATTGCCCACGTGCCTCGTCGTCCTCACGATCGAGAGCGCCCGGAACTCATCAGGAGCGGTAACGTCTTCGTCTATGAAGAGCACGCATCGGGCATCAAGCGCTGGACCGACGGCGTTACCTGGAGCCCGAGTCGTATTCTCGGCAACTTTCTCATCTATCGTGAGCTTGTGAGGCCCTTCCCGCCGGGCGAAAAGAAGCGGGCTATCAAGAAGAAAAAGGACTCTCAAGCCGGCGTGACCAAGACGGAAATCCAGAGAGCTCGTCCCAACATCACTAATCTGGCGTTGACGGCGGCCATGGCGCCTAATACCGTGAACGTCGTCAACGCCGCGAGGAGGGAAGACGAAAGAGCTTTCGTCGGGTCTTTGGTCGACTCCTACCCCTTCAAGGAACGCGGCTTAATGAAGAAAACAATCAGCCTGAAAGTCAACGATATCCTGCACCACTTGGTAAGCTATTACACTCTCGAGAATGACCATGTAAGAAGCCTCTCTAGGCCGTCCTTGGACATGCGCTTCTTCCATGTCAGGCCCCGAGCAGAGCTCACCAGCCCGGACAACTTCAAAATCTCACTCGAGGAAGAGCAAAACATGATCAACGAGCGCGACGGGCACCCGTCATTTCCTGGCTCCATGCCGAGCGCTGGCGACTTCCAGACCAGCCCAAACAACGTCATGTCCCCAGCAGTGCCCATGCACAGCTCTTCGGCTAACCCGATGCATCAAGCGTTTGCTGGCTCGGACTATGCCTTTCATACACCACAAGAATATCCGGGCCCTAGGAATTCGACTACACAATCCTCTGTGCACCAGCACTTTCCTTTACCGCTTCCACTCCCGCTCAGCCATGCTGCACCTGCGCCGGGGCCATCGCAGGCCCCTTTGCCCTACACATCCCAGCAGCAGGGCAACTACTCCCTGAACCCAAGCGGAAGTTCGCGATACAACGCAGGCATCGTCAATGAGTTTCCTCGACACACGTCTAATTACAACCCCTATTTCTTCAACCAGTCTCGCTCCCTTGGATCAGTGTCTAATCTCAGCCATGCTGCACCTGCGCCGGGGCCATCGCAGGCCCCTTTGCCCTACACACCCCAGCAGCAGGGCAACTACTCTCTGAACCCAAGCGGAAGTTCGCGATACAACGCAGGCATCGTCAATGATTTTCCTCGACACACGTCTGATTACAACCCCTATTTCTTCAACCAGTCTCGCTCCCTTGGATCAGTGTCTAATCTTGGGTCAGCGTCTAATGTTGGGTCAGCGTCTGATCTTGGGTCGGCGTCTAATCTTGGGTCAGCGTCTGAGCTGCCGCCGGCCGAAGGCACTTCCCAGCAATGCGACCTGGACGGAAACAACACGCAATGGTTTCTCAACGGCGCACAGGAGCTGCATTATATGGGCAATCACGGCGGGCGGAGGTAGCTTGAGGAGAACTCGCCGGTCAACCCGTTGATGTTTCACCCTCATGTTCAGCCACTTGGCTTTTTTTTGGGGGGTATCTGGCTTGTTTCATTGTGTTGTCGTTGACCTTGGCCCTTACTCGTCACCGCCTCTTGGGTTGTTTCGTTTTCATCCCGATACCTTCGTTCAGGGTGGGGGCAAGCGGATTGAAAAAAATTGTTGCATTTCTAGTCGAAGTCTTTCCATAGATACCATCCCGCGAGGCCTCTTTTCCTGGCGGTAGCTAGGTTTACGCCAAACAGAGTTTATAAATAAACAGAATGCGTTATTCAACCACGTGTTCTCTTGTGGACTGACGCGCAAACTTTCAAGCCGCGTTGCCGGGCTGCATTGCGCCGCGCCATGGTTGTATTGTGGGCCGAGCTCGTTGAGTAAACTTTCGACCCCAGGTTGGTTGGCAGGTGAACACCTACATACCTACCTAGTAACAGGTGACGCGATGCCTCATCGCCCAACTTTCCCCCTCCACGCTTGTCAACTGACAACGCGAAACATCTGGAATCAAGAATAGCCCCTCTCCCGAAAACCATAAGCAAGTGCTTCATGCAGCGGCCATGCCGACGTTGGCTGTTTTGCATCGCGGCGTGGGCCCGATCTGCTGCCAAAGCTTTGCCAGCCTTCAGAGAGCAAATGTTGCAACACGACAAGCAATTGTCTCGAACCTATCCTATACGTCCATCAGGGGCGGTTTAATGCGCCCAGAACCGTCACATGGACCTCCCAGACCGCTACATGCACTGAATTGGGCTCGGCGGAGAAGGTGACAAACCTCCAAAGCATCCTACCATTGACAATCCGAACGTTGAGTGCTCGAACCTGTAACTGAAATGAAAGCCATGTCACAGCTCGTCCCACGGACAGCCGACAACGAATACTCAGGCGCAAGCCCCCATACGATCAAATTCTGACGAATGCACAAGCGGCTCAAAACAACAAATCCGGCCGACGACCCAAGTCATACACGAAGACATCTATACCGTACCAAACTTACTCACAATCACTCGACTCCTTGCTGCACCAGTTGTGGGCTATCTCGTTTTGCACGATTCTCATGCTTGGGCTGTTGGTTTGTTCGCTTACGCCGGAGTCACTGATCTGCTCGACGGCTGGATAGCTCGACGATGGAATCGGAAGACGGTTGTTGGTACTGTCATCGATCCGATGGCGGACAAGGCCCTCATGACAAGTCTGACAATTTGCCTGGCAGCAAAGGGTGCCTTACCTTGTAGGTGCCTCCATAAAGACAGTTCTACATCGATCTACTCGTCAGACTTTACCTCAGACTTCACCTCTTCTGCTGGACCGAAGATTTCTGTTCCGCATCGCTGTAATCTGCTCCGCGCTGACCTGCTCGCCTCCTTTACTGCTCAGTGTGGGTGGCAACCATCATTATAGGCAGGGACATAGGACTGGGCATGGCTGCTATTTATTATCGGTGGATCTCGCTGCCGCCGCCAAAAACCTTCGGCCGTTACTGGGATTTTTCGCTCCCTTCTGCTGAAGTTCGGCCAACGACGATAAGCAAATATAACACCTTCCTTCAGCTCGGGCTCGTTGGTTTGACAACAGCTGCACCGCTGTTGAGCGTTGACCTGACTACCGTGTTATCAGTGCTGCAGTAAGGTCGCCTTCGACATGCCTCTGGAAACACATTGCATTATGTTGACAGAGATACAGATACACCGTCGCAGCCACTACCGTCTGGAGCGGCGCAAGCTATATATTCACAAAAAACGCTGTCAAGATTTTGCCGTGACATGTACATGGATGCCATGCAGCGGTTCTGTTGCAACGTCTTCTCGAAATTATGAGCTTACCACTTGGTCAATATTGCGGATCCTTCGTTCGACCTTGGTCTTTGGCGGCACAGTCTAAGTCTGTGTCAAGGCTCCGCCTTAGAATGATAGGCAGAAGTGTACAAGGAAGCCGTGGCAATTCTATTAGGTTTCTTAATTCTGAGCACCGATGAATCAGATACTTGTAGTATGATAGCTGGGTCAGGAAGAGCTTTGCGTTCGCGTCACAGGCGTTCAAGTAGTCTCGACATGAGCTGTCCTCCCTAAAGCACCTCTCCTTATATGAGCAAGGATTCGAATCGTCCCAGCTGGAGTCACGCCCTCTACACGTCGAGCCTGGGCCAATGTCTCTGGACGCGTGACGTTGAGGATCTCCATTTCAGAAAGAGCCAGTCCCGGAATCCCATTGTAGTCAATGTCCAGAGGTAGACGCACCGTCTCCTCGTATGCGAATTGACTCCGCTCAGCCGCTTGCATTTTGATGTAGGGCGCGTACGCGGCCTCAATTGCAACTCGATCTCGGACACGAGTGGCAAACGTATCAAGCTCAGGAATGGCAGCACTCAACCGTTGGAGACCGATACCAGGGGCAAGATTTGAGAGCCTCAGGATGTCTATCCCTGTTCGGCGGCGTGAACTCTTTCTGAGCTCAAAGCCGTGCTCTGCCCATTGCGATGGCGTGAGAGAGACGGAATCTAGGATCTTCTGCAGATCTTTGATCTGTCTATGCTCTTCAGAAAAGTTTGTCCAGCGCTGATCAGATACCACGCCCCAGCCTCGCCCTTTGTTTGTGAGTCGCAGGTCGGCATTGTCAGCTCTCGCAGCCATGCGAAACTCACTCCTAGATGTAAACATTCTGTAAGGCTCCGTGACTCCCTTTGTTGTCAGGTCATCGATCATGATTCCGATGTACCCGTCTGATCTCGATAACGATGCCTCACTCAATCCCTGGGCAGCTCGTCCAGCATTGATGCCAGCTAAAATGCCTTGGCCCGCAGCCTCCTCGTAGCCTGTTGTGCCATTTATTTGACCGGCCAAGTAAAGTCCGCCAATGGCCCTAGTTTCAAGGCTTGACTTGAGACCACGAGGGTCAATATAGTCATACTCGACGCCATAGCCCGGCTGTAGCATGTCAACTTTCTCTAGCCCCTTGATGGTCCGCAATGCCTGTTCTTGGGCCTCAGGAGGGATCGTCATCGACAGTCCGTTCGGATACACAATGGGACTGTCGAAGCCCTCAGGCTCCAGCCATACGATGTGTCTGGTCTTTTCAGGAAAGCGGATCACTTTAGACTCCAGAGATGGACAGTATCTGGGCCCTTTAATCGTCTCGCGAATGTGTATTGTCTTGTCAAGATTGTTGCGAATCACTTGATGTGTCGCCGGATTCGTATGCGTGACGCTGCATGTAAGCTGGTCCAGAACGGACACATCGTCGTTCATAAATGAGAATGGAGCAGGCGGTGTGTCCCCGTATTGCGTCTCTAGCTCCGAGAAATCTATGGAGGCCCGACTGAGCCGTGGCGGTGTTCCCGTTTTCAGCCTTCCAAGCTTGATGCCGGCGCTGCGAAGCGATTTGCTCAGTCCGGTCGTCGCAGCTTCCCCCATTCGCCCGGCTGGATAACTTTGCAGACCTATATGTATCTCTCCGTCCAGGAACGTGCCGGTGGTCAACACAACTTTGCTTGTTCGTAAGACGTGCCCAGAATCCAATCGCACGCCCCTTATGAGTGAAGTTGCGCCGTTGGTCGAATTATCGATGCTGGACAAAACCACATCTGATACACTTGCGATGACGATCGAGAGGTTAGGATAGGATTCAAGCTCCTCTCTCATATATTTCTTGTATAGATTCCGGTCTATTTGTGCGCGAGGACCCTTTTTTGAGGTCAGAATCTGATTCGGGAGAGTCATTGCGGCGAATATGTGCATTGCTTACCCATACAGCAGGTCCTTTCCTCTGATTCAGCACGTGAAATTGAACACCCGCTTTGTCGATGATTCTTCCCGCCAGCCCATCCAAGGCATCGATTTCTCGTATAATGGTCCCTTTGCCAATACCACCAAAGCTTGGGTTGCAAGAGCACGTCCCAATGTTATCGACATCGGGAGTAATGAGAACTGTTTTTGCCCCGGTCCTTGCTGCCGCTGTGCAAGCTTCGGCACCTGCGTGTCCACCACCGACGACGATGACATCAGCCGGTCTATGATACTTCTTCAGTTGATGACGATGATATCACGCTGTATGAGGTAGAAGGGACTCGAACCTGCCCTCTTGTACCGTGGCCAAATGTCGGTAATGTAATGACTGCTTTTGCCTCACGGACCGGGCGCACTTGGCGCGGAAGGCGCCGCGCATCATGCTATGCATAGACACAAAGCAGATGAGTTCTCGATGAGAGTGCCGACAGCTCTCGATTCGCATGTTTTGTTGAGCGCACCGTCCCGTGGCGGCCTTTCTCAATTTTAGTAGTCGAAGCTTTTGGCCAGTATAGAGCCAGAAGGCTACAGGTTAGGAGGATATGTGTGGAGACAGCAACTTCGATATTTGATTGATTACCTCGTACAGTACAAACACATACATATGTACATTATATAGTGGGTCCCATGTAATTCCGAGTTTCTTGACGTGGTGAGCCCATCTCCTTAATTCTCAAATGGCTCCGGGCAGGTATCGTGGGCCCGCGAAAGACCCGCTTTTTTGTCGACTTTGGGAGACCTTGGTGGTCTAGAGGGCCACGAGCAGTTCAATGTTATTATAGCTCCTAATTTTATAAGACTTTTACTGCTATATAAATTAGGTGACATAGTAGGTAGCCTTAGATGCAACAATCTTCATTGGATCTGCTAACCCCACAGCTACTTGACCGGAGCCATTTGAGAATCAAGGAGATACAAAAAAACTCGGAATTACCTGGAGGCACAGTATGTAGGTACGTCATGTGCCGGATACATACACCACGTTCCTCATTCAGTCGCCTAATCGAGCGACCTGGAGCACAGGTTATTGTCGATCATGAGTTCAATTCACGGTGATTTCGCGCACTCGACATTGTTGCTCCATGCGTATGTGCAAGGCACTCAACTGCGAGAAGCATGTCCTCATGCATCTCTTGAGAACGTTGAAATGCGAAAATAGCTGCAACGACAATCAAATCATTCCCATACGGGTACGGAACATGACTCGGTCCAGAAACACTTGCCGTCTTCTGACATGGCACCGTCCGTTCCTCCTTCTCACCTTCGACTACTTGCGCCTGGCCACGAACTCACCGTGTCGTCGACTTCTTCCAAGAAAGTAGTCGCATTGTGAATCGATGTGCCGCCAAGAACTACTCGTACGCCGGGCGTTGTGGCATTTATGCCAGCTACCATTTTCGCCTCTTCGTACGTAGCACCGCCCACGAAAAACACGATTATATCCTGTGGTTTGTCCTTCGTCGATCCTGCACCTTCCACGAATGGATACTGTTGCTCCCTCAGCTTCCCTTTGATTAAATTTTGGAGTGTAATTTCCAACAAGGATGTGTGCTGTGTATACACATTCTCGACGCCCTTCAGACCTCTGAATCTACTTGACGCGCCGGAGAAGATTCCGGCTGAATCGAATATGTCGGCGATTCCGCTTTGTGATTGAGTCGTATGGAGAGATGAGTGATAAGAGAGGATCTTATTAACCAACTCAGCTTGAGACGGCACCAGCCGTCCTGCTGCGACTAAAAGATCTACTAGCATCGCTACAGCGTTGGAGGGGTGTTTGTGATAACGAAGAGCGTACAATGCCACAAGCCCAATCTTGGCCTTGGCCGTAACGTTTGGATTTTGAACGAGCCTTTGGATATTCTGATTTCGCATTAGGTCATGGTAGATCTGGTTTCAGGATGCCGACTTACCTTGATATCCGCAGTATGATTGTCGTTACAGGCCAGACTTTGTTCGACCTCACTGACCTCCAAGAGACTTTCCGCCGCCACCTTGCGACTCAGCTCAGACACTAAAGTAACGTGCTTGCTTACATTGCCTGATAGCTTGCGGAATTCGGGGTACTCTTCTATGAATCGTTTCATATCGGAAATCGACTCGACGTTGGCATTGTTCTTTGTTTTAGACTGGTATTGCTCCACATAATCTTTTATGGTTCCGCCCAAGTCCCCGAAATTAAGAAACATATTTTTCTTGAAAAAGGGATCTTGGTCCTGCGAGAGAACGATTTCTCGCAGTTCTGGTCGTATGTCAGGAACTTCAGAGAGATTGACTCGGCCATTTTCGACGCCGAGAAGATGATGAACCATGGCTTGATAGGTCCACTGTGTGAGCAATGGAGTCACCGGGTCGCTCCTCCTGTCCAGAATGAGAAGGATGGGTGGTGTATCGACCTTTCGAAATTCGAAGAGCTGCTCTTCCTGAGACATCAAGTAACGCACCTCGGAGGCTAATTTTTTAGCCAACGGGCTGCTCTTTTCATACCGAATGAGAGGCTTCTTCTTCAAAGACAACAGAAGCGCAAACAGGCCTTCAGCACAGCGTTGCAGAGAATCGGGATTCCATATGTCAGGGCCCGATCCCCATATTCGCCGCCTAGGCGGTGAAACTGAGAGTGAAAACAAGTCCGAATTAATGACTGTGTAGTCAGCGAAGTGTTCTTGTACCATTTTGACAATTTCATGATCATCTGCCTCGGCAAGCCTTTCCAGCGACGACTTTTTGGTCACATTGGTGAAGTAGATAAAGTAATCGCCATATTTTGGTTCTCGAAGTTCATCTACTAGCAATTGAATAGATTCGGCTGACGGGCGAACCAAGCATAGACAGCGAAGGTGGCGCATTTTCTCACGAGAGGCATTGTCTAGTCGGTCAATAAGGTAGACTTCGTGATTGAGAAGTGAAGACTGGGTGACGGCAGTCGAAACGATAGACATGGTCTCCTGATCTAGAAGCAGTATTTTCATCTTGGACGCTGAGGAAGCCTCCGAGGGCATGACGATCCTCGAGATGTAGCCGGCAATAGCCTGGGAAACGTCCATCTTTGGGCACGGATAGACGCCGAGGCGTTCAATGTCCCGTCCTATCTCATAACAGTGAGTTCAAAAAGAAGGCGATAATCGGACGAATCGGACGGATCAGGTGTTGATGTTTGAAGAAAATTCGAGAGCTGATTCGAGGTCGATCGACTCGTGACGATGAGGGATGAGGCTGAACATCGCATGCGCGAGGCATGTTCGCTAGGTAACTAGAGAGGCAGCAGGTGGGTCCCGTCCCAAGTCCTCATTGGTCCCAATTCTTCATTCTACCTCTCATCTCGCTCTAGCTGCTGAGCATTAAAATACATACCGCCTTTGAATGCCTCATGTTTGCATTAACTTGGCCACGAGGTCGTTGTGTACTCGAATCAGGACACTGGAGGCTTGTGCATGATGGCCCTAGATGTTTGTCCTGCCAGACCGGAACCAACGTGAGTTCGGCTTTTCGGGATCGAATGCTGAAAATATCGTTAACCAACCTGTCCTTGACGTAGACTCTCATTCACACAAGGACTTATTGTTGGACAATTCTCGGTCGTCTTGATACTGGCAGCGTTCATCAAATTTTTCATCTTCGGGGACTCACCATCGGCTGATGTGACAGCGTCACTGAGAGCTACAGAAAGGAGATCAAGAACCCTCACTCATAAACAGTCCGTTTTGAGACTGCGCAGTCCGAATCACAGACAAAACCAGACCTTGAAGCATAAGAGATCCAATGTGCTCCGGAGTCAACCAACGCTTACGACAAGCTCAATACTGAGAAAGACGTATTACACCGTCGACAGTCATCAACCAGAGAGTCTAGATTGGTTCAATGTACTCGTTGCTCAGACTATAGCGCAGTTTCGAAGTGATGCACAACACGATGATGCGATTCTCAATTCCTTAACAAATGCGCTGAACGGATCATCGCGGCCAAATTTTGTCGATGTCATTCGCGTTACGGAATTGAGTTTGGGCGAGGACTTTCCCATCTTCAGCAATTGCAGGATCATCCCCGTGGACGAGGATGGCTTGACTGTTGGGAATGGCATGAAACTAGATGCCGCCACTGCCGCTCGGGAAGGCACACGACTGCAAGCTCGCATGGACGTCGACTTGAGCGATATGCTTACACTCGGGGTGGAAACGAAGCTCCTTCTGAACTATCCAAAAAAGCTGTCTGCCGTCCTCCCTGTTGCTCTGGCAGTCTCGGTCGTTCGATTCAGTGGGACACTGTCCATCTCCTTTATTCCTAGCAATCCTTCACAATCAACGCCAACTATGATGAGTTTTAGCTTCCTCGACGACTACCGCTTGGATTTCTCGATACGCAGTTTGCTGGGCAGCAGGTCGCGATTGCAAGACGTTCCCAAGATCGCGCAATTGGTCGAGGCTCGTCTACATAAATGGTTCGACGAACGTGCGGTCGAGCCTCGATTTCAAGAGATTGCCCTTCCAAGCTTATGGCCGAGGAAAAGGAATACGAGGGGCCCGGAGGACCCCTCTGCCGAAGGCGGGTTATCAATCGGGCGATCCAAAGGCAAGGACATCTATCGAGACATGAGAGACGAGACTGCAAGAAGGACAGAAATGATTTTTGAAGATCACTCAGGTGCAAGTCCATCTGTTCGGCATAGACACACCGCTAGAAACGATGAAAAACTCGCCGACTTCAATCCGGCTACCGGTCAAATCCTCGCATCAAATTTCTAAACTTGTGCCGCAAAATGGGCAGGGCATTGAGGGAGACCACGACCATGATTGAGTCTGGGAAACGCAACTTCAACAAGCAATTGGCGCCTTGTAGACGAGGTTGGAGTTCTTACTGCACCTACCTGCGAAGGGTCACTGCTTTCATGATTATGCGTCCCTGTTCCAAATGCATCAATATCAAACTTTAAATATCAAGCTCCAATGGCAACTAGTGCCATACCGGATTCTGTCAACGATGACAAGTTCTGCCACCACAAGATTGTCCCAATAGGAAGCAGCACATAATAAGGTACAGTCCAGCAAACGATCGCCTGCTTCCGGTCAGGACTATTTTGCTCCAGCCAGTGGGGTTCCAACATCCCCCAGATACGAGGAAGACCCATGGAGTTGCAAAGTGTATGAACCGCAATTCCAGCAAGCAAGGACCCAGTACGTAAATACAGGAAATTGGCATAAGCTCCAAAGATTGTTGTATACGAAAATTGCAGCAGAGAACGGGCAAAAGCAGCAAGTACCGGTGTATGGGGGTGCGTGACACGGAATTCGTAGAAGTGGTGGGCATGCGCCAGGCCAAAGACCAGCGGCGAGAGAAAGATGATGCGTTGCACGCTGCATTGGGCCATTAGCAGCAATGGCAGGGCAGAAGAGCGAAAGAGGCATTCTTCTGTCACAGGGCCCTGTTTGTATTGAAGTTAGTCGATTAAAATCTAAGATTGATCGGTGAGCAATGTGAGACTTTACGGCGACCATGTTCCTCCACAATGCCCAATCAGTCCGGAGCTGCCTTAGCGGCTCCAGCCGCAGCCAAGCTCTCCAGACGCCTTCGACGATCAGGCATTCGTAAAGAGGGCCTGCAAATAATAGAGAGGTCAGGAGCAGCGACTTGCAAGCAGATCCACACCCTAGCGGCCAGAGTCCCATCAGGTGTAGTGTCGAGCGTTTGTCAGGAGGGCTGCTTTCCCGAAGCAGTATGAACGTCGCAGAGCAGCACAGAGCAGTTGAGAGGGACACGGAGCGAATCCTCGCACGAATAGCACAAGGTGCATCTCTGGAGCGACCTGGGTTTGCTCTCGTGGCCTGGGTCGCATGAAGTGGCAGCACGTAAATGAGACAGTAAACAACCTTTACGTGGGTTATTGAGCGTGAAAGCGTCAGCTTCACACAGATAACACGAGAAACACATTGCAAACAAAAAAACATGAAGCAATCTTGCTCCAAATCCAAACACGTGAAGTAGGATTTGTTGTCGTCTTGGCAAACTCACCAGAAGGCCGAATGCCTGAAATTGGCTAAGAACAGGCGGGCGCAGAGGAGGTACATACGTCGAGTTCATGGCTCAATGCATAAGCTTGGCGTCGCACTCGAACTGTGCTCTCTCGCGCTGCCACACACAAACTTGTTCAATGCGTGCGTGCGGCTATATTTTTGCTGCACAATGAATCAACAGGCAAGGAAATGGCGCGCCTTTAGTTGAAAAGAAATCATCAAATGCCAAGAGCTTTATGGCGGGGCTAACTTTGCTTGCGCGCATGGGCCACATCCACTGATGACGGCAGAGAGAAGAACTCTACTTAGCAATGCCTGGCGGCAAGGGGCTGAATGGTCCAGAGAGTCGAGGTGACGAAATCGACCCTCCTCACACGATGCGTGGTATTCAAACGCGGCTTCATGTATGTAGGCCAATTGGACGATCGCTTCTCCTACGCCGCAGAATTTCAGAGTCCAAGCATCCCATAAGTCAACGAAAGCCCAGGCGCGGGATATGGCAAGTGGCATCAACGAGGCAATTTGGTAAAGTAAACAGCTAATGCAAAGGGTAAGCCTCGAAATGAGAACTTCGTGGCGCTACGGCGCGAGCTGCTGATTGGTTGAGTAGCCCGCGTTACGCGTCGCGAGAGAAAACTTCTTCCATACGTACAAGGCACCTAGGTACCTGATACATATGCCATTATATGTACAGAATGTACCTACGCACCTGCTTCTTTCAGCTCCTGCGTGTTGCGGGGCGTACTTACGTGCTGGGTACCTACGTGCAACCCACTATACTTCATGCCCTTTCATGCAGTACATGCATCGGTGACAGAGTCATAGGACGCAGCAAACCAGGTTTTTTTTTTTTTTGGCTGTTGGTGTTCCGAGTTCAAAACATCAATATCTCCAGGTCGGGAGGGCATCGTTGAGCGTCGATGCCAGGTCGCTTTTCGACAAGTTGGTGTCATCGACACAGGTCTCGAGCGCAATTCATTCACACGTCCTTTGGCACCATAATGCGCCGCTTTTTTGCGTCAAATGTAATTTCCTCCTGCAGCTCCCTTTGGAGTTGGTGGCGCGGCAGGAGAGGGTTTTTGGCAGGGCATCTTTTGATTGCATCCACTAAAACTGCAAGCTGCAGCGCCCTCAGGGCTGCTGAGTCTTTGGTGTAATTAGGGTCGGGTCGGCGTCCAAGCGGTCCGCCGTTCGCTGATCCATATTGGCGCCTCTTGTCAACCCGGTATCGCAATCAGTTCATCCCGTGATTTCATTGGCCCGGATGTCTTGTAGACCTGTATTTTGTGCTGCCGCTAGCGCGCGCAAGGATGTAGCATCGTCTTTCGACAGATTAGTTTTATGTACGTACGAGCAGCGTTTCTGTCGATTCGCAGGAGACGCGTTCAGGGGTTTAAGATCATGACCTATGAGCGTACAGCACGTATGTGCTGCTCTCGACTGGGCCTCATTGGGGACCACCAGTTCATCTCAGACCAGTCCACGGCCACCACGGTCAACCAGCCAGCTCCTCTAGAGGCTAGGAAGGCATTGAGTCAATCGCCATCTCAGCTCCCTCAGCCGCCGTCATTCAGGCCAAGTCCCTATCTCATGCTAGAAGTCGAAGGTCATTGTTATCCTTTTCCTCATAGATAATCTCGACCACTGCCCACGACCATTCACGATCCCCTCAGGGGGGGATTTGCAGCCTGAGTGGACTCCCTCGTGGCTTTCATCTCTGTACCTCTGGATCGACTCAACCAGCAACATCGCGCCGACCCTCAACGCATGCTCCGGCGAAGCGGTGTCACATTCAGGCCAGGAGCTTCACATCCCAGCGGTGATCCGGTTTGCCTAAGAGCGTAACAATCACAAATCTCCTCCATTTCTCTTGAGCGTGTTGCGTGGCAACATAGACCTGGAGGCTCTCCACATCACCAAATTTTGCAAGCAAAACTTGAATTGGAGAATTCCAGATCTGCTTTCATTGCAGGCATGGGAACAGCTGATTGCTTGTCTTGGCAATACCGGCTTTGTCTAGCATGGCAACACCAAGGAGATCTTCAATCGAAAAGAAGCTTCTTCATCGACGAAATGCCCTTGATCCGGACAGACTGCAAATCCGGGTCGTGCCTTATAGCCCTCCCCGTCTCAGCGCCGACGGACCGGCGTTATCATGCCAAGCTTCTTACGCAAACGAAAGTCCCTCCCCTTCAGGTCAGGATCGAACACCGGGAGGCGAAGGCGACCATGACGTTCTATCAGAAAGCAACATGCAGGCTGAGTCCTATTTCCCACAGGATATGCGCGGAATGAAGGATATTGCCGCGTCTCACGGCGGTGACCAATGCACAAACAAATCTGTCATCCCTCCGGCGGCCAGCGCGGTCTCCCCTTCATGTCGACGTCCCAAAAGAATAATCACTGTGAACTCTGACAAGACGTTCTCGCTCATACCCCAAACCTACTCTTCGTCCTTGGAGACAGATTCATACGAGTCCCATCATGGCACCTCCACCGGCCCCAGCTCGACGGCAGACCAGACTTATTCAGGAACACTTGACGAGGACGAAAATATCTTTAGCTCGACGAATCTGGCACAGCATTCGTGGCCGCCGGTTTCTGGCTGCTTCCCGTCAGCATCTAGTGCTCAGCAATCAGTGCGGTCCTCATCGCCATGGAGCTCTGAATTTGTTGGAGGCATTCGAGAGGTGCCAAGCAGCAAAGGACATGTCAGAAGAAATAGAAGCCTTGCCGAAGTATCACTCGGCACTTCGGCCCCGCAGTCTAAATCCGTCGCAGTCTATAGCTCGTCGTGGAAAGACGATGGACAGGCCAATGCTTTTCTCACCAGAGAGCGTTCCAAGTCGTCTTCATCAAGTTCCACACTATCGAGGCGACCTAATTACACGGCATTATCGAGTGAATCGCCGTACAATAAAAAATCACGACCCTTCTCGAGAGCTGCAGATTTGTCTGACGATATTTCCATTTCGCCTATCCGGCCGAATTTTGAAAGGATCGGTGGATCATCCTCTTCTGAGCACTCTTTAGACGGCTCACCATCCGAATCTATTAAAAGCCATCAAAATTACATGCTTCATCGCGAGATATCGACATCTTCACATGATCCGGCAAGCTCCAGTTCGGCACTGAGGGCAAAGTATTCAAGAGAAGATCTTGTCCCGAGGTTAGGGCAGGGAAGGCTACATCTGTTCGACCAAAGCAGCGATTCGTTGCCTTCCGCTCTGATCGAGAGCACTGCCCAGTCGATCTTGGGTAGCACTGCCACAGCCATGTCTCGACGGGATGGGAATTCGCGCCAGAACAGGCCACGATCTCGCAGCCATGACTTGTCGTCAATGCACCATCAATCGAGTTCCACAACATCAATGGTCTTATCAGATGGTGAGAGGGATGGCCAAAGGCCGCCATCTGCGAGGGGGATTCAGTCCGGGATTAGTGATGACAGTGGAGCAGGCCGGCTTGGATCAGTCACGCATACGCACGACTGGTCATCCAATGACGCCGGAAGGGACGTCGGCGCATTGATCGATCGTCCACTACCAACGTACTCCGCAGCCTGGAGCCGGGAGGCGAACAACAGCAGCCTTCGGTTAATACGCGATCACGACGAAAATGGAGATGGACTAGCCGAGCTCGAAGTGCCCCATCGCCGTCCCTCTCGCACAATGCTTCATAGTTACTTGTCCAGCTTCCCCTCAGCACGAAGTCTTCGGTCATTAGATAGCTCACGCAGTAACAGCTTGAGTCGCTCCTATATACCTGCCTGGGCCAGGTGAGTGCCTGAATTGAAATTGCATTACTCTTGATTACAAACCGTCCTGACAAACAGAGTCAGACTTTATTACGGCAGCGGAGAGCGTCGTTTACCGTCAGCGCAACATTCGTCTGATTCTCTCTTCTCAGAGTTTACTGCAAGCGGACATCGAGCCGTTGTGAAGCCCCGTGCCTTCAGCGAAGAAGATCACGGCTTGGTGGCAGACCCGATTCCTCGCCAACGCTTACAATCTTCGACCTCGGGGAAGCCTAATCCTGTGTGGCGATCAGAAGCAGATATATCCCCCGATATGTCATTCGCCCAGTTGAGTGTAGTGCGACGAATAAGGAAGCGAACTTCCAGCATCTGGTCTCCACATCTTTATTGCGATAAGAGGGCAAGAATGTACAGTTTATGGCGGCCGCCAAAGACTGTACTCCCGCCTTCTGAACAGAGCAAGCATTACCGCCAAATTCAAATTCAATCTGCGCTTTTTGTCATAGGATTTGTGTTTCCTCTCGGTAAGCGCTATTGCTTCAATGGAATCTGCTCCCTCGCTAACGTCTCTTCAAGCTTGGATGGCGGCGTCATTTGTCTCGCTATCTCCACCAGATAAGGCAGAGGTGAAGGAGAAAAATGACAGTACAAGCCACCTGGACCTCGAGCAGGGCACCTTTCGTCATCAGGCGTCAGATGATAGCGATCTCAATGGCTTTAATCGAGCCAAATGGTGGAGGAACCTAAATCGATACATGTCAATCGTCGGGCTTTTTGTCGTTGGAGCAGCGACTGCTCTGACTGTCACTGGAACTCAGCAACAGTTGAAAGCTTGACAGACGTGCCCCTCCAGGGCGCATTGGGACGTCATGATGACCCGCACGACTTTGAAAATGATGTGACGTTTTGCCTTGACGACAGCAAGCTTGGATTGTGCAAAAATTGAGGGATATAATGCCATTTGAACTACTGTGTAAATATACTGAAAGAATACTTGAAATAATGTCTGAAGAGTTAATTGGTTGTTCTCAGCGTCATGGCCCGTGTGCGAGTATGCCTTCAGACGGATTCCAGTGGGCAATGTTTGCTTTCTAGCTTACTTTTTTCCGTCGTAACCCGACCTCCGCTGTGAACTCTTCCATCGCTTCAGTCACATCATGATCAGGGTCTTTTGAGATACCAAGAATTGGCTCTTTGCCTGTCAGACTTTCAGCACTGTTAGATCGTGGCAACTTCGCGCTGGCCCGTCCCTGGCGCTTCTCCAAGCTGGCTTTGAGCGCTGCTTTGGCGGGTGAGGCGAAGAAGACGAGACATGCCAATGTCCACAAGGCCCCATAGAAATATACGCGAGACCAAGCGCGCATAGATTCGGCAAATGTAAGCACCAGGAACGGAGTCGTAGCAAATGCGAAGGTGAGTTGAGTAATGACGAATGTGGTCATATCGTAGTACTTCTTATTCAGGCTTGGTTCACCCGAGACTGCGTCGAGAAAGAATGGGCGAACGAAACGGCGAAAATCTGAAGGTACTCAGCATCTGGGACATTGAACAAGAGGATAGTTGGGAGACAATGATGCAGCTGACGGCACTTACTTTTGGCCGCTGTCTGAATGAGACTGGCCAAGATGAAAGTGAGATAGTAGCCAGGATAGAAGCCATGCCAGAAGGCACTGGTAACGAAAGTCGTCATGCTTGCCCGAAAGCCTGGCTTCTTCCCCCTCGGAGTCACGCGAAGGTACACGTAGTTCCGCAACCAGTTGTTCGTGTTCATATTCCAGCCTGCTAGGTAACCGCGGGGATTTTGAGCTGTTTCTACCGCCCACGGATCGACGTTCTGCAGGCGATTCCATGAAACTTTTCCAGTAACAGTGTCAACTCCATTATAGCCCAAGCCAGCGAGTATGCACGCCCCTTCGGTGAGCGTCCAGACGCCGTAATACTTCATTCTTACAATCAGATTCACCATGTACATGATCCATACACGGCGCCAAAGGGCATGCTGCAAGTAGGAATCTTCGAGTAAATGTTCATGCGTGTATCTAGCGGAGAGAACGACGAACATCGCAATCCAGAGAAGACCAATCAACGCTTTGAAGGTGGCTGGGGTGCCGCTGCGTGGAATCTTCCTCTTTTTCCTGGACGGGGGCTTTTTGGAAGGATCGACGCTGGCGGGGACATCGAACATAGATGTGTCGATCCAGCGCGCATAGTCATTATAGTCAAACGAAGGTCCGGCGAAGAGGGAGGGGAAGAACAAAACATATCCAGCATAGTCAAGGAGACTTGGAAGCTCTCGAAGCGCTCGGTCTCTCTGATAGTCAGAAAGCAGCTCATTCGATAATTGCCCATCGGCGACGTTCCAACAAAAGGCGCTCAGCTTCATGACCAACACCATTTGAGCTCCAGTGATGTCAACAGTAGAGGGACTGTTTGCAGCCTGGCGTCTGAGGTGGCTGACCGACATGTGTCCCATGACAAAAAGAAAGCCTACCCATGGCATATACGTGCTGTTCCGCATGCACTTGGCAATCAGGTAGACAGCCCCTGCGCTAATGATGATCGTCAGAAGGCCATCCCAGAGATCGAATAGTCCAATCAGGTAAAGAATGGATGTCCTAAGATGAAAAGAGAACAGTCAGCAGGGACATATGTCCATATTATCAATGAAATGAGATAGTCGAAAAAAAAAAGGTTCTGAAAAGTCTTGTGCAGTAGGGAATACTACCCGACAATGAATAGATTTTTCAGGCGAGGCTTTGCATCCGGTAGACGTTTCAGGAGTCCCGCCAGGGGATATGACAGCAAGAAGGAAAATATCAATTTGACTAGAGTCCCTACAAGTCAGTATGGCACAATTTGCTTCTCCGCAGTGGAACTTACGTTCGTCTGGGGAGGCGCCAGCGACGGTTGAAAGTGATTCAAAGGCTGGAGGGCAATTTGGTCAGCGAAAGACGGGCAGAGGCCACGATCTGCTCGAATGAACTTGCCACGATGGACAAGACCAAACATCTCGGCCGACGATTTTTATGGTCCGCACAGAAAAAGCAACTGGATCAACGGATGAACTCAATGTCGCTGGTACATAGCTCGACTTGCTTTCGGTCGAAATATCTCATCAGGTGAGATCAGTGTGCTATAAGCGGCGATCAGAATTCTACCCGGAATGCGGTTTTGGTCATGAAAGAGGTCTCATGTGATGGATGGGCTAAGCGAGCTGGCCTACAACTAGTTGGTAGTTGGTGGTGGGCGCTGATTTCGGTACTTGACGGGAGCTTTAAGCACTACCAGGCCAGCTACCCGCCACCCAAGCACGGCACAGTAAAAGTACCGACCGCTACCAACCAAAAAAAGGCAAGCGCGCTGCGTCACTTCCCTTGCTTGCTATTGTCAGTTCCGATCACCGCGAGCTTTCACTCTTCGCGGTGATGTTACATATGATTAGGCACCTCTCACATTATTACTAGGTACAGCACAACATCTTCTCCGTCTAACTTAGAAGGCAATTATGACCTATTGTTGCGGTGCCCCATGTTTGGTGACGGAGGACTTTGGCGGCATTGCCAGAACAATTATAAGGCTACATAACATGTACATTGACCGATATCTTCTGGGAGGTGAGTCAAGTTTTCTCCTAGTCTCCTTTTGTTTTTTTTTGTAAGGCTTCTCTCTTTCGCGATCTCCAGGAACTGTCGTAGAATTCTTCTGCGAAGAAGACGTCCAGAACGCAAAATTCGACCTTAGGAATTCGCTGCGTCCCTGTTGCTCTGAGAACTGGCACTAATTGGTGGTCGGCTCGTTGGAAGCGTATCTTTGGAACCTCCAGATTGCCGCACCCTAGCCCACGCGTATACAATACCGCTCACAAATCCAACAAAGATGGCGGATACGCTCCCGATTGTGACAGGTGCAGAAAAGAACACCAAGCCGCTAATGGCAATAGGCAATTTGTTAAGAGCGCCAACCATCGAGTACGTAGTCGAAGATGTGACCCTGATACACCATGCTGAGCAATATGAGATGAAAATGGCGGCCAAGCCTGAGTAGACCATGCCGACGATTATCCGATTTCGAGACTCTTCTGGGAAATTTTTTGCGAAATTAATGCTGGACCAGTCCTCAACTAACAATGAGCAGACGAAGAGGACGGGGATCGTCAACAGGTTGTTGTAATACATAGCTGTGTCGTCCATGTCAGTCTGATATCTTCAATTACAAGGATCGATTATTAAACACACTTACTATCCCAGTCTTTGAAGTTCATTTTTTTTATCACTTTGCGCATGCCTAATACATATGAAGCCGTACAGAAGACGTTCATTCCCATCCAAGCATACCCAGCGTTCAAAGTCGATATAGCGGTTGACGAATTAGAGGCTTTCAGATCGCCTGCAATAGCACTTTGAATGTCGGCCCAGGCAGCTATAACAGAACTGAAGACCATCAAGCCGAATGACAAAAGGGCCAGGGGAGTGACGTTGCCGCCAAACCAGAGGACTTCGCCGTAAGCGATGACAATGATTGTCAAGTTCTTGAAGATGGTATAAACAGGAACTGATAAGAACTGCAACGCTTTTGTGCTGGTATAGATCATGCCGACAAGAAGAAGCGATATAGGGAACCCTGAGATACCGTTAGTTTCGCAGCCTGAAGCGATGAATCCCGTGCCTGCTCGCTCCTGTCAGACTGACACTTTCTAGCTTTATCTGGGTCGTAAGGGGCCAGGTTTCTTATGAGGCCGGCTGATTTGCAAGCAGTGATCGCCGCGATGCAGACAACGGCCTGTCGAACGTTAGCAACACGGATATTTGCAGCATCAAGCTAGGCGATATTCGAGATGATGTGCTGCTGTACCTGAACAGCCAAATAGAAGAAATTCAGGTTCCAAAATGTACCTGATACCACATATTTGTTTACAACGGTCATACTGATGGACGATAGACAATACGCCAGGACCGATAACGGCGGGCTGTTATCTAGTTTCGAAAGAGACTGGCCTGGATACCTCTTCAATGGTGTTGAAGGTGCCTTCGCATCACGATCATGGCCATCATCCGCCATATGCAGGACGAAGTCTTCGTTCTTCTTGTCGTCCATAGTTTCGCATAGGAGTCGTAGAACAAATCTCGGTGATGCCGGTCGTAGAACTTGACACCAGATAGACAAGTAGAGGAGGTGTGCGGATAGCCCCGCGCATGTACAGGTAGGTATCACGAGATTTTCTTCAAAGGGGTGGCCACCCAGAGATCAAGTGTTCTCTCTGACTAAGTGACACTTCCTTGTTTTAAAAAGGTGTGCTTTCAAAGGGGGGTTTTTCCTCTCTAAATTAAGTTCGGCTGTTCTTTTTTTTTTTTTTTTCAAGCTTGCTTTGCCGACACTGGGAAAAAAAGCAGGTGAAAAAAAAAACTTGAAAATAATAAGTCGTAGATTCGGCTTTCTTTTTTTTTTCTTTTTTTTTTTTTCACAGCTTGCTTTGCCGACACTGATTATTTAAAAAAAAAACCCCTGGTGGCAAAAAAATCTTGGAGTTAATAAGTCGTAAATTAGTAAATACAGCATATGGTAAAACATTAACTTAAAAATACAGCGCATACTTACACATAGAAGGATTACCAGGTGAGATTTTTTTTCCAAGTGTGTGGTTTTATATATGGATTTTGTTTTTATATATTCAGCTATACTTTAAACCTAAGAATTAGAATCTTGATGTCCAGGCTGCAATCTCCTCAAACGGTCTAAATAAGTGCTGCTGATGTTGTCTTTCAAACCAAAAATTAGGCGCTGGTATCGAATTTCCGTTGAATATTATTATTTTCCCCCCTGCATCGTATTCCTTTTTTTTTTTTACCCCCTGAATATTCTTTAGCGCTCAGCGCCTAGACCACTGGAAAAAAGAGCCGGGCACACTAAATTAGTCCGAAATAACGCCCCAAAAAAATAAACGTGAAAGAAGGAAAATTACTCCAGGAAAAACCATGGCCACTAATAGGCTAGAAAAAAAAGAGGTGCATCAGAAACGTGAATCTATTTGAAATTAAAAAAACATCCCAGGCAATTTTTTCTAGCATGCATTGTTACATGCCCTGCAGAACTGACTTTGCTCTGCAGAAATTCCACCTATATTTTGTTCCGACTCCTACAGACTAAGGTGGCATGCCCACTTGAAGGAGCGATTACACGGATTACATGAGGCTTGACTTGGCCGACCTCGAACAAGAAGAGCGTAGCAGACATGGATGTAGACTGCACCAGCTCAAACAGCCGCAAAAGCCGACGGCATGCCGCGATTCTCAACAGATTCCTTCCAGAAGGATTCTCTGCCGCTCCAGAAGCGAGTCTAGCAAGCCAATCTTCAGCTGCGGATCTTGCTGAAGCGTCGAGCAGCATAGACCAGCGTTCTGATGCCACAGAAGTCGCAGCATTGGATGATGTCGAATCATCGCTGAGGCTACAAGGGGGCGATATCCATCGGGATATGTTCAAGATCAAGGCTAGGGCAAGTTCTTTACGACGAGCAGCCACATTCTCTCATCAGCCTTCCCCTCGGTTAGGCGCAGCCGACGAACTTTCATACCCTGAACAGCGTATCCCAGGTGGCTTTCGCCGCCAACACTTACAGGATCGAGCGAGACAAGAAAGACTTAGCGGCACATCCATTGTAACCAAAAATTTTATCGACTTCTTGGATCTCTATGGAAGCTTCGCCGGCGAAGATCTGGGAGACGGGGATGTATCAGAAGACGGGTCGACAATCGATGACGATACAAACGGACCGGATGAGCGCCGCCCACTCATGAGCCGCCCTGCCACAGGACGACGCAGAAGCTCTCGTCGACTCGACCGGGAAGGTGATGCCAGTTCAATGAAGACGTTTTTCACACTCCTCAAAGCCTTCGTCGGTACCGGCATCATGTTTCTACCTAAAGCATTTCGGAATGGTGGCCTTCTCTTCTCGTCGCTGACGTTGGTCTCTGTATCACTACTAAATTGTCTATGCTTTCGGTTGTTGCTTGATTGCCGACAAAGATACGGCGGGGGTTATGGCGAGTTGGGAGCCACCATCATTGGACCTGGATTCCGCAATCTGATACTCGGTTCGATTGCCTTGTCCCAATTAGGCTTCGTCTGCACCGGACTCATCTTCACCGCCGAGAATCTTTACGCCTTTATGTCCGCCATAACACTTGGTCAGAAGAGTCTCAACCTGGGTGTCCCGAGTCTCATTGCGTTGCAGCTCTTTCCCTTAATTCCTCTGGCACTGATTCGGAACATATCCAAGCTAGGCCCAGTCGCCCTTATTGCGGACGTGTTTATTCTAGTCGGCCTTGTGTATATGTGGCAGTATGACGTACGAGCTCTCGTCACGGATGGACCAGCGCCTACCGTTCATTTATTCAATCCATCTGCTTTCACACTGACGATTGGCTCTGCAATTTTCACCTTTGAAGGCATTGGCCTTATTCTACCGATACAGTCCAGCATGAGGAACCCGGATCGGTTCAGTGGGCTTCTCCTGATTGTGATGCTGATCGTTACTATTGTCTACACCTTAGTTGGCGCCCTATGTTACGCCACATTCGGAGAGGGAACGAAAATTCAGATCATCTCTAATTTCCCTCAGGAATCCGCGCTGGTCAATGCCGTGCAGTTTCTATACTCCCTGGCCGTGCTCGCGGGGGAACCCGTCCAACTCTTCCCTGCCGTGCGTATTATCGAGACTTCACTGTTTGGAGAGAGGGCTACCGGAAAAGCGAGCCGTGCGATTAAATGGCAGAAAAACGCCGTGCGCACAGCAGTGATGGCTTTTTGTGTAGGGATCAGCATGGTCGGTGCAAGCGATCTAGATAAGTTCGTTGCACTGATCGGAAGTTTTGCATGCGTGCCACTTGTGTATATCTATCCTGCATATTTGCATTTTAAGGGCATTGCTGGATCTGTATGGATGAAAGGCCTGGACCTCGGTTTGATGGTCCTTGGTCTTGGCGCCATGGTGTATACTACTCTAATCACAATCGTCCAGTGGGTGCAGGACTAGATTTTGCGTAGACAGAAGTTCGCATCGATACCCAAGTTTTCAACCAGTCTCCTTCTCTTGGGTAAGCGTCTGATCACGACGCCCATGTTTTCAACCAGTCTCGCTCTCTTGGTCAGCGTCTAATCACGACGCCCAAGTCTTCAACCAGTCGAGCTCTCTTGGGCCAGCGTCTCAGACGATCACGACGCCCATGTCTTCAAACAGTCTTCAGCCAAATCACACTCAGACGCAGTCAGCGAGTTTCTGCCGTGTCCGAATTTGACCACTGTCCAGCAGAAATAATCCTAATGGATATTATACTTTGCATCATATTTATTTTAAAAAAAAAAAACATGCTTTACGCTCAGCTTATGAGAGAGCGTGACACCATAGCTTAAGAAACCTGCGTCAAACAGCATTAAACTAGCAAAAGGGTATGCATGAATGGATCACTTGATTTTCATCTTGGAACATATGTTATCAACTCCGCAGACCCTAGCTTTCTCATCGTCCCTGGACTGAGATTCAGTCTGGCCTCAATTGTCTGGCTCGGAATGCCACTCTCTCGCATGAGGAGGGCGTCAGTCAAGGTTCTCATGTCAGCGAACCGTCGTCTGGCCTGTTGCTCTGTTCGACCTGTATTATAGAGATGATCATCCTCCGCTTTATCTTGCAACGCCCTTCGGGCGCTGACAACCGTCAAGGTTGCGTTATTCGCAGCCAAGTATTGTTTTTGCGCAGATTGTTCGTCTCCTGAGAGCTGAAATTGCTTCTGAATTGCCGATGATGGGGAGTATGTAGGTTTAGGTTGCGCCACGCCCATTCTGTTCAGTCGATGATTGAAGTCGCCTGTCATGACTTCAACCCTCTTCCAACCTGTGATGTCGGCTGGCGTCGTCTTCTGGTTAGGAAGGGGCGCTTCACGCTGTAAGGAGGATAGGGAGGCACTTGAGCTGGACGAACCATTGTCCTCTGAGTCTCGCACAGACTTCTCTCGCAATCCTTGTTTGGACCCGTTGAGTCGTTGACGGGTGCTTGGTTCACTCGCGGGAAAGTTGCGTGCGGCCGCAGCCGAGCCCCGTGCAGCTTTTGATGCCGTCGAACCCATACTGTCGCGATGCTATGAAGCGATGGGGAGGGAGAGGAAATTCTTGTGCACGACTCCTTTCTCTGTCATTAGATAGGCAGGCACCAAAAAAATGGATGCCTTGACATCATAGACGTTGAATCCAGGTTACCTAATATCTATTTAGTCCTTGAATTGAAGTATTGATTTCGATAATTCAGCTCCCCGGGGCGGAAAAGGTCATTTTCACTGCTTCCTACGCCTAGCTAAGGGGCCAATAAGAGCCGAGTTGCATGATCGCTAGGTCAGTGGACAACGGTTATTTGGGAGCGGGACGCGTCAGGGTATATACCCCCACAGGTCTAACTAAGGCAGCAAAAGCACACCGTGATGCAAGTCTCTGTACTAGCCCATTTAGTACATCAGACGCAAGAACTTTTGACTCTATTATAAATCGTTTCTACTGTAGCTTAGTCATGTATCTACGATCCCGACGATATTAAACGTCTGGAGACCTATTACCGATGACAGGCACTTTGGCAGCCGGACCTGGGGCTATTTTGCCCGCAAATCTGTCTCGACTTATGCGGCGACGATGAGACAAGGCAACGAGCTGAAGTCCTAGCTGAAGAGGACTTCCAATATGTTGACGCTGTGGCCACTCACTATCTACATCTCTATGCAGCGAGGTCGAGACTCACGGAATATCCTGGAAGAGCCTGACCTTTTTAGGCAAGGCGCTGCCATCGTCGCAGCGTCTCGCCTACCTAACTATTAGTTAACAGGCATGTGATGCGCGAGCTGGCGTGACTTGGTCCAATTAAACCTCTTGTGTGCTTCGCAGCCGGTAAATTCAGAGGTGCTCAATCGTCAGGTGTCGTTCGATTGGTAGAAAGCTGGTTCTAGAGGGCACGGGATAGCACAGAGAGTAGAGTGCATCATGTCACCAGCTCTCTAGTAAAGATACCTGGTACCCGACTTGTTGAGGTTTCCTTTGCGTCTCATTGAAGCGCCGCGCACAAATCAACCTGTCGGTCGCTGCGTGTAAATGTCTCCAGAGGACTGTTAGGTGATGCTGCCTCCTGAATGGCTCTGGATTGAACCCCAGTGGCTGTCTAGAGGATCTCTTGATTCCTGGTCTGATCCTTTGACCTCACTCTATCATTCGTCTTGCACAAGGGGTTGCTCCTGTTCCACGGCGTTGCCGGCCATATGTGAAATGCCAGGAATGTCTTTGTCAGTTGCTGGTGCAGGAGTGAACCATGGAATTTTCCCTCTCATAAAATCATTTAGCACCATTTTGGCAACACCATCCAGGTCCGGCTGACCTCCCCTCAAAAGACGGCCACTCTTCCTCGCGAGCAAGTCAAGTAGCTCTGTGGCGTCTTTCCAATCAACGATGTCATACGTTCTTTCCATGTGCTGGCGTTTGACCCGATCAAGAACTGCTGGAACATATTGGGCCGGATGTTCAACCTTCTCCACCCGGACGACGCCGCGAAGAACGAGATCCGTGGGAGTATCTGAATGAGACGGGGGAACGATGCCGGGACAATCAATGAGATATATTCTCTTCATGAGACTCACATATTGCCAAACCTTCGTCTCACCAGGTATGGGGGCCACAGCGCACACCTTTTTTTTCAACAGGGTGTTTATGATCGAAGATTTCCCAGTGTTTGGGCCCCCTATAAGGCCAACAGAGATTTGTTTTCTGTCTGAGTGAAGAATGGAAAATTGCCGAAGGAGTTGAATCAGTGACCCCTTGCCGAAAGAGTTGGTGATGCTTGCGTGGAAAGCCAATGTGGGATATTCCTTAGACAAGTGACGAACCCAGGCAGCCTGATGAACAGTCAGCTTCAATCCATACTCGACACGACAAAACGTATGCGGAAAGAGAGAATATGTGTGTGGCATCACTACGAGACCCGCAGTCGCTGCCCCAAAGGACCAATGCAGGCATCAACTCTTCAGACACACAAACCACCTCATGGCGGTGACCAGAACGGCACCATCGGTCACCGAAGTTATCAGTGACAGTCAAGAATGGTTGATCAATCTCCCAACGCTGTAACAGACAGCCTCCATGAGTTGAGTTGGAGGAATCCTGACAATAGACATTGGGCTCAGAGCGAGGATTGAAAAGTTCCCGGACGACAAGGGGAAGCAGGCAAGACAACTTACTGCAACACTGGTGGGAACAAGATCGCACTTGTTCAATACAAAGACCAAATGCTTGTGCGGTGCCTCTTCTCTGAGGTACTTTTCGACGCTGCGACATCGAGTACCAACCGGTTCTCGAGCATCCAGAACGTGAATAACCACGTCGGATGAGTCGATGACCTTGTATAATTCGTTCCAGATACGTTTGCTTTGGCCCTTATCGAAGACAGGCTCGATAGCCATAGTTGCTGCACCCTCTTCGTCTTCTTGTCCAGACTTTCCACTGATGAGCCTGGCCTGTTCCACGCGGTCCCAGTACGAATCCATGTTTTTTTCCGTGTCATTGGCCAGATCGATCAGGCTGCTCACGTCTAACTTGACTCTTTTGCGTTGCGCTTTGGGCCCGAAGACCTCGGTGAATGGCGAGGTTTCAACAGCCATTTTTGCCTGGTGTTGCTTGATTCCATGGGTTTCTTCCCCGTCGCGAATGAGGCTCAACGGTAGTTTGTTTGATTTAAGAAGGACATTGTAAGGGTTGCTCGCTTTTTGTGTCATGGCTTCGCGAAATGCTTTGAGGGTATCTTGTGATACCACGCGAGTATTGTTAAACCACTTTCGATTCGGCTCGATCCGAGCGTCTGGAACATCTCGCGATTGATACGATGCAGCTTTTGTGATTTTGCCGTCTGCATTCCTCTGGGCCTTCCCTTCCTTGTACATGTTGAGAGTCTTGAGCTTTCGCGCATCCCTTTGCGAATTGATTGTTGTTAATTACGTCCATTGTCGTCTGAGCCACCGCGCTTACCGATAGAAGTTCTCGCCCTTCAGACGCACGTTGCCAAGGCCATTCCCTGTCTGGCCTTGACGTGAGCGTCTGTTTGCCTCCTTTTTTCCAGTTCCCATGATGGGCGTTTGAATTGTCCGCGCAAACAAATTGGAACTCGATTTGGAGATTTTTTTCCCACTTGTCAAGCGCCCGTGGAAAAATTCGGTACTGTAGGTGAGAAGGAATCCGCCCCACTTATGTTTATGGGGAAGGCTCGGTTCAGCGGAAAGGATTAATCCGAAATTCCCATCATATCATATCCTCGGATCCCCACAGCAAAAACAGACACTGTATTTGATGCTCTTCAGTGCCTCGGCCTCGTTGTCCCTTGAATTCAAGAGCTATGCGTCCCACACCGAATAGAACAACTTTTATCTCGGCTCTGCGTCAAGCATTGCCGAATTTGCGCAAATTTTCTACATCGCGACCCGTCGCCTCGAACGCTGTGCCTCCTGAGTCTCCTTCGTACATCCGCTTGCCAGGAATCCCCCAGTCATCCGAAGCGAAGCCACCCCGTGTTCGTGGACATCTGCCGGTACCGCGAGTGATATTTCCGCGATCTGAAGGGAATCGAAAGACTCGGCCCGAATACATACGGAAAACGTCTCCAACATCTACTAAATCTCAAAAAGAGCGCAGCGAAGAACAGAAATGGAAGGCCGCAATGGCTGACAATAGACGAGCCAATTTGAGGGATGGCTTGGATGCTCTGTGGTGCCGACGGATGGAAATCGACCGACGCCGCCACGCTCGGGTGAATCGCACCTTTCAAAGGCACAATCAGGCTGGCGCAGCTCCAGAGAGAGAAGACGATTTTTTGACTCGACCTACAGTCCTCAATAGCATGTTGGAGACAACAGTTCATCCTGATCCGGATAGATTCTCCCGAGCTGATCGAAGCCGCGCGAGGATATTGAATGGAGAGGCTTCGAAACGCGAAGCTCGGAGGGACGCCTTAATGGAGCTCTACATTAGTGCTTCAGGGTTCATTGTTCATGAAGCTGATCTCAGATCCACGATTGAAGAGACTTTTAGCGAAGATTACTACAGAACGAAGAAAGATGGTTTGCACCGCCATGGCGTCACCGAGAATGTATGGGGCACTTACGGCAAACCTTCATCGATAGCAAATATGATGGAGTTGACAACAGGAATGTCGACCAAAGTCATGGATTTTGACGAGACCGAGCATGATCGATCTGTGAAGCGTGCAAAGAGGATTGCCGAAGATCTCACAGGTGGTAAGATGGCATGATGTATCTTGCATCTAGATTGTGTATAATTAGGAGTTAAAGACTGGATTGGCGATCGTCATGTAAGATTGCCAAGGCGTCCGATTTGGGCAGTGGAAAAAACTTTTCACAAAGACTCTCGTCTAAAGTATTCCTAGCATTCAACGGCTGCGAGGAAAAGCGAGCCCCAAGTCTTTGGTTGTCTGCAGCATACATTGACTCCGTCAAATTTAGTATACGATATATATTTGGATCGTTGTTGGACTGTACAATATCGCATCTTTGCGTGATAATGCTAAGTTGCTGTCTATCTTTTCTCTATCAGAAGAAAGTGCATTGCGGTGTACGCTAAAATGATGAAAGCCACGGCGAAAATGCCCAAATTGCGTACGTCTTGCCAAAGGGCGCCGTTGTCGAAGCCAAATGAGCTTAAGATAGCAGCGCCAGGTACGGTGATATCCAAACCATACTTCTTGTCGACAAGCGTGAGCTCAACGACTTCATTCACAATCAGAGATTCAAATCCGTAATGGAAAATGGATAGCGTCTGAAGCCAAAGAGCGCCCGCTGGAGTTGCATCACGGTTCAACAAGAAACCGGCAAACAACAGGCTGAATAGCATCACCAAGCTGCCGATTAAATTCGCAACACCTCCATTCTTGCAGAGAATGCCAACCAAAAGACAAATAGATGCAGCCGCCAAGTTGAATAATATCAGCACCAGCATGAAACGGAAAAAATGCGCTGCTTCGGGTACCAGTCCCGTCATTGGGTAGATGATGGATCCCATGAGTATCGGTGGAACAATTCTTAACGGAACAATGTCGAAGAGAACTTTCGCGGTGAAATACGTGATTGGAGAGTAATATCCATTGGCTCGCTCGCGGAGAAATAATAGTCGTTCGGAGGAGAAGACCGTCAAACTTGTGAGCGTGCTGAACCCAAATAATGCAAGAAGGAAGAAGAAAAGCCCGAGGCGGTTCTGAAACCCAGGAATATCATCCGTCAAGCCGTAGAATAGGTAACCCGAGAAAACGGCCAAAATTATGGCAATTGCGTAATGAGTGAGCATGAGCATTGGGTCTCGGTAGAGATTCTTCCACGTTCTTTGAGAGAGAATAACAAATTGTCCCCAATATCCTACCCGTGCGTATCCGCGACTGATAGCATCGAAACTGACACCAGGGGTCTCCAAATCGTAAACCGTAGAGTTTGATGAGGCGTTAGCCTCTGTTGCTGCAGCCACTGCATGCTGTATTTCGCGACGGGCATTCTCAGCTAAGTCAGATTGTGCAAATGCCTGTGCCATGCGATCCAGATCAGTACCGGATGCAGCCGGTGCAGGGAGATCATGCATATCTTCTCGCGGAACAGATGGTGTTGCGATTGATGGATTTGTCTGGAGTTTGTAATTTCCCGCATTCTCTGCACCTGCGTCAGAGGAAGCTGCTGTTTCTGTCACTTGCCTTCGACGAGTGAAGAGCTCGCGTTCCTGACGGATTCGAATCGAGTCTCTGCGAGAGTTTCTAGGTCTGGGTGATGTTGATGTTTCTGCAACGCTCTCGTCTCCGATGCTGTTTCCAGAAACGCTGGCTATTGATTTTACCGCCTTCGTGCTGCTGGGGCCGACACTGGCTATATCAACAAGAAGGGCTCCATCGTCTGAAGAGATGCTACGGCTTGCGTGCACGGTGAGATCAACCAGGTAATCTGCGATATTGAAACCAGGCGGGCACTCGTAGCCAATGGAGTCGAAGTACGTCTGACAATGCCGAAAGGGTCCAGAAAAGACTGCTTTGCCCTGAGCGAGGAGGATCAATTGATCGAAAAGGGCTACAATGTTCGATCGCGGTTGGTGGATTGTAAATATGACAGTTCGATGGTAGGTCTTCGCTAGAGTGACCAAGCATTCGATGACATTATACGCGTTGAAAGCATCCAGACCGCTCGTAGGCTCGTCGAGAAACAGCACGGATGGGCTAGTGACGAGTTCGCACGCGATTCCAACACGACGCTTTTCGCCGCCTGATATGCCGCGCCCTTTTCCCTCCTCGGAACCAATCAAGGAATCGCGAATATGATAAATTCCAAGCTCTTTCTCAACCTCAGACACTCGTTGCTCCTTCATCAAGCGACTCATATCACGGGGCAACCTGAGCAGCGCGCTATTAAGAATTGTCTCATGAACAGTGAGAGTCGGTAGCATTGTATCTTCTTGGTCCACAAAGCCAATGATGTTTCTGTACTCAGACGTGCCAACCTTTTGGCCGTTCACGAAAATGTTACCTTCGATGGAACCTCGTTTGTTTTTCTGCGCTAAGATGTCGAGAAATGTTGTCTTCCCAGCTCCAGAGGCGCCCATGATTGCGGTGACTTCTCCTGGATGACAGACGCCCTGAATGCCGCTGAGGATACTTTTTCCGTTCAGCTGGTAGGATACATTCTCAAAATATAGAGTGGCTGGCTTGTGCTCAGTCATGAGCTTGGTTGTTTCGTCATCTGAGTCATCTAGACGAATTGCGCCGTATCTCAACTGACGACGTGACAAAATCCAGGATATAACGATGACTGCGACAACGAATAAGGCACATAGGGCGATGATGCCTGCAATGAGTGGTGTGTTGATTTTTTTGACTGGTCTGTGGTACCCTGGAACTTGAGTTTGGTGGAGGCACTCCCCGGATCGACAATCAAGGAGGATACTCGAGTCTCCGATAAGGCTGCGGATAAGTTTGTTCATCTCGGGCTCCTCAAAGGCACAGTTGTGAGCCTTGTCGTTTTCCTGACTGCATTTAAAGCCACCAGGGCCACGAATAGCTTGGTCAAGAAAGTCGCTGAGGTCTATTGACCCGTCTTTCCCACAAAGCATACGCTCGGATACGCAACTACAGCGTACATCCTTGCATTGATATGACGTGGTATTTCTGTTCTCTCCAAAATCGGCGCTCGACTCGCAGTCACTGAGGTGACAATAGAAAGACTCGACGGCATCTACCCAGACTGTATCAAATCGCATCAATGTCAGAGCGGTCGCAATAAAATCGCGGAAGAAAGAACACTCACACTGAAAGTCACAGGTGCCATCGTCGCTCTGACAAGTAAAGGTCACTTCAGGTCGTTGATCGCCAAGGAGGTCGGTGATTTTCCTGTTGGTCACCTTGCAAATCTGGTGATTGCGATGGACGACTTCGCCATTTTGGTAACAAACGCCACCTACACCAGTGTCCACGAGCGCGTTGCATGCTTTGTTGCTGGTACAAACGTTGCAATTTATTCCAGTCCAACCTTCGTCGCATTCACAAGCACTCCCAGATCTCATGGGTCTGTCCCGCCCTCGAGCCAGAGAGCCACACACTGCATATCGGGGTCAGTGACAGCAAGGGAGATCAAATCGAAGTGAGAGATCCAAATCGATTCAATGAGACGAAAACATACGAGGTTCAAGGCAATCATCGCTTCCAAACCCTTCTGGGCAATCGCACTTCCCATTGAACTCATTACATTCGGCATATTGGGCACAAACGTGAGAGGGCAATAGGCAATTAAAGCTGAGAAATGTCAGAAGCGCCATCAGTCAAGCATCTAAGGGGTCTGAAGCTCACCATGGAGGGCAGTTGTCCGACCGGTTCCCCATCAACATGAGTTTCGACTTCAGAGAGCTGATATCTTGATGCGTAGAATTCCCGAGAGCTGTTATCAGGGGTGAAAGAAACCCCAAGGCCCCTACAACCAAGCGTCTTGAGCTTGAAAGAGGCATGGCCGCGAATGTAGTGGTAGGTTATGAGGAAACGCGAAAATATATGTGCAGCCTGGTAGGAACGATCGTCTGTTTCGTGACGTCGCCTCGGAATCCTGGAGTAGTGAGTGGGTCAGCGGATAGGTTACTGATTGCTGAGCCTAGTGGCGTCTGGCGCCCATACCTACGGACAGTTCATTACCGAAGGTCATAAGGTATGTGTACGAACGTGCCAGATCAGTTCTACCCGCCACTCCAAACGTGACAGCAAGCTGATTCTATTCCAAAAAAGAAAGAAAAAGAAAACTCCCTAAAACCCCTTCCCCCAGAACAAATAAGAGCCGTGCCATGATTACTTAAGCGTTTAGTGGGGCTTTTTTTTTCTTTAGACATCGTCACTTGCACTAATTATCCATGTGAGAAGTCCGCCATCACGCCCGGCAAGTTGGATTGCTTCGCCGCTGAGCCACACTATGACAATATCAGGGGCAGCCAGATGGCTCAACAGCCGTCTTCCCTCAATAAATCGAATGCAACGGGTGAGGGCATCGTATTTGATTATCGCTGCATCACCGTCCGATATTCGATCACGAAGGGGCTTTAGCCAGACACCGCCTTGTGGTGCAAATGCAGCTCAAGAAGCGTAAGTAAACCGAAATTCAGCAGATAATTTGAGACTAGGGTAGTCATCACTGTCCGGGTCAACTTGCTAATTCATTGCCCTTATTCATAGTCTGAAGAAAGCGCACGAAGACGCCGCTAGCTTGACACCCGAGTATGTGGAAGCCAACATGGCATCTGAAGAGGCTCAAAGGCTTTCCAGGGTTCGAAATATTGGCATAGCGGTGAGATCCATATCACTTTTTCGAGTGAACAACTCCGTTGCTGAAACTTGAGAAGGCGCATATCGACAGTGGCAAGACGACGGCGACCGAGCGTGTTCTCTTCTACACTGGTCGGATCAATGCTATCCACGAAGTCAGGGGCAAGGATGCTATCGGTGCCAAGATGGATTCAATGGAACTCGAGAGAGAAAAGGGAATCACGATCCAGTCTGCAGCGACGTTTTGTGACTGGAAGAAAACAAAGGATGGCAAGGATGAAATCTACCACTTCAACCTCATTGACACCCCAGGTCATATCGACTTCACCATCGAGGTAGAGCGCGCATTACGGGTTCTAGATGGTGCCGTCATGATCTTGTGTGCCGTCAGTGGGGTGCAGTCACAGACTATAACGGTGGATCGTCAAATGAAGCGATACAACGTGCCCCGAATTTCCTTCATCAATAAGATGGACCGCATGGGCGCCAATCCATGGAAAGTTGTCGATCAAATCAACTCAAAGCTCAAGATACCTGCTGCGGCAATTCAGATCCCGATTGGTTCTGAAGACGAATTCAAGGGTGTCGTAGATTTGATCCAGATGAAGGCATTGTACTTCGAAGGGCCAAGAGGCACTAGAGTGAGAGCGGCTGATACCATTCCTGACAATCTTCAAGCTCTCGCCACAGAAAGACGGCAGGTCCTGATAGAGAAGTTGGCTGATGTTGATGATGAGATCGCCGAGATATTCTTGGACGAGAGAGAGCCGACTAACGACCAGATCAAAACTGCAATTCGACATGCCACTATAAAACGCACTTTCTCTCCTGTTCTCATGGGCTCTGCGCTAGCCGACAAAGGCATTCAACCTATGCTGGACGCTGTGTGCGACTATCTGCCAAACCCATCTCAGATTGAAAATACGGCGCTCGACAAATCCAGACACGAGAAACACGTCAAACTAGTCCCATACAATTCCTTGCCTTTCGTTGGGCTCGCGTTCAAGCTAGAGGAGAATAACTACGGTCAGCTCACGTATATTCGTGTGTACCAAGGCACGCTTACGAAAGGCAGTTATCTCTTCAACTCAAGAACGGACAAGAAGGTTAGAATTCCGCGGATTGTACGAATGCATTCCAATGAAATGGAAGATGTTTCTGAAGTTGGCGCTGGAGAGATTTGCGCTGTCTTCGGAGTTGATTGTGCGTCCGGCGATACGTTTACCGATGGTGGTCTGCCCTATTCAATGTCATCCATGTACGTGCCCGACGCCGTGATGTCTCTGTCGATTCGACCAAAGCGGACTGCGGATGCGGACAACTTCAGTAAAGCCATGAATCGATTTCAACGCGAAGACCCCACATTCCGAGTTCATGTGGACCCTGAAAGCGAAGAAACAATAATTTCGGGAATGGGTGAATTGCACCTTGAGGTTTATGTCGAGCGACTCAAGCGTGAGTACAAGACAGACTGCCTCACAGGGCAGCCGAGAGTTGCATATCGTGAAACCATATCGCGACGAGCTGAATTTGATTATTTGCTTAAGCGTCAGAGCGGCGGCCCGGGTGACTTTGCTAGAGTCGCTGGATGGATTGAACCAAACGAACAACCGGAAGACAATCACTACGAGAGCCAAGTTGCTGGAGGGCACATTCCAGACAAATTCCTGACGGCCTGTGCCAAAGGCTTCGACCTGGCTTGCGACAAGGGCCCGCTTCTCAGCCACCGAGTGATTGGAGTTAAGATGGTCATCAATGATGGTGCAACCCACGTTACCGATTCGTCTGACTATGCCTTCAGCCTGGCGACACAGATGGCATTTCGCAAGGCATTCACAGACGCAGGCGGTCAAGTCTTGGAACCTTTGATGAAGACTACCATAATGGCACCAAACGACTTTCAGGGAAACATCTTGATGCTCATGAATAAGAGAAACGCCACTATTCACGACACGGAGATTGGCAGCGAAGAGTTCACATTGATCTGCGACTGCAGCCTGAACGCCATGTTTGGCTTTAGCTCACAACTTAGAGCAGCAACCCAAGGTAAAGGGGAATTCAGTATGGAGTTCAGCCATTACGCACCAGCTCCTCGTCATCTGCAGTAAGTAAGCACCTCGTTGCGCGATCATGCAGATACTAATTCATTCACAGAAAGAATCTCGTCGCTAAGTATGAGGCCGAGCTTGAGGCCAGAAGGACTAAATAGTAAGGAATAGAGGACGAGTGGGTCACGCGTGTAATCGAGTAGATCCCAGTGACGGAATTTCGGAGGTGTGAACACAAAGATTCGCGAACTCCCTCAGAATTGTCGACAGACCACCGGAAGGGTTGAGCTCAACGCTGGAACCAGGTACAGAGGGTCATGACCCAAGTTTGCGGGAAGGCTGTCTGCTGATCTATCAGGAGACGGGTGCCTAGCTTGCATAGAAGATTCCTGGGGCTGTATGGTCAGTGTGGTGTATAACAAAGGGAAATGTATAACAATGAACTCGGAATGGGAGTTCGAATCACCACACCCGAGCATAGAATCACTCTTCGCTGCATTCTGCGACGACAACTTGACGCCTGTTCGTTCATCAGCAAGGATCATTCCATGGCAGACAACCACTGGCAACTTGTGCCGTGTGCCTCGGAACATTGTCGAGCTGCCTCTGTGTGTGCTTCACCACCGAGCCATTCTGTGAGCTATAGGTCGCCGCCGCAGCTCCCGAACTTGACTGGCGAAAGGACCGCGGAGCATTTTCTTGGACCTTTGGCAATGAGCCCCTTGAAACCAAAGTTACTAACAGCTTTCCATGGACTTCTTGTCTAGGGAAGCACACTCGCATTTTCCGTTGTTATCTGTGATATCGCCTCTCCGGGCACTGGTGATCTTAGCTGAATACTCTGCAATTCTTTGGAAGATAGAAGGGCATCGGCATTCGACTGACCCTGGGAAGAGGCTCTAGGTTTCCCCTTCAACTTGAGCAAACTTGCCATGATAAGCTTCCAGATAGTAGCTTTTCACTTATCACCAAATCAAGTTCTCCGATGAAATTTTGCGAAGCGACCTATTCCTTGACTAGAAAAGCTACCTCCGGTATTCGACAAATAAATCGATCTCGCCTCTCGGATTTGTCGCAACTGAACAAAGCGTCCTAGACTTACGCGGGATCATGGAAGCAGCGCCATATTGTCAATCATGACATCCGCCAGTTTTGTGAATGATGGTGGTCGAGATTCCTGGATGGACAGATGTTGAAGACTGGGGCGTGATTCGTTCATTCCGTGCTTCTGTCTGACAGCCCTAGATGGTGGGAATCTTAGTCTTTTGGCAACATTTGAACGGCAACAACAGCAGGGATTGAACATTCCTACGCTTGTTGTCTTCGGACGAATCACCTCAATGGTGTGGGGTTGTATTCTGCTATGCATTTCGAATCAGAGGGGCCGTTCATAAACAAGACAGATGCCTACAAATTTCGTGCGCCAACCCCCCCGATGTGATGATAGCATCACGTCTTATATGGCACCTCATCATCAGAGCGCCTCAACTCAAAGGGACACTGTCAGAAAGAGCTGTCATCTTGCTCTCTGAACACTCGTTGCGCGCATCGTAAGGTACGTACAACTATATCGAGCCGGAACGGCTAAGTAAGGTCATGTACTGAGTACCAGACGTCTGTATGTACATACACACTATTGGGGCATATCTCAAACATGTAAGGTGACAACAAGTTCTTTCTTCCTGAATCCCGAAGTCGATGTCTTCAATGATTACTCCCCACCTTAAATTCGTCTCCGGCAAGCCTTCTGTTTTCCGGCGACAGGTGTCATTGTGTTGCTCACCTTCTGCACTCGAGACTCAGATATCGACATACAAATTGAGAAGCGCAATTCGCCCTGCGCCAACAGCGTCGTCATCTCGACCTTTGGCCAGAGCAAGGTCCCAATACTCGAAGTTTACGATTGCTGTGTTTGAACTTGTGACACTCCGCCTCGCATGTCATGCGAATGCCATAGATGAATGAGAAGCTGGTGCGTCTGACGTACCGATCAAGAAATTCTCGGTCCCATGTGGCTGGGCTGTGATGGAACCGGGGCTCAAGCATGTACGGTACCCGTCATACTGATGCGATTCTCGGCCACAGCGTTGTGACTCATGCCTGCAAAAGGAAAACCCTCCGCTTTTCCCCGCGGAGAAGGCGAGAGATGCAGAGAACGCTGCAGATCCATGGGCGGACAATACTTTCAGCCTATTGATTTGGGAAAGGCTTCATCATCGGGTTTGATCGCGCCCATTTCAACAGCGACTGACACAACGAGACGACCAGCCGAGATGATTCCATCCTCACCTCTGGAGTGGGTCACGGTCAGAACGACGCTCCCAGTGTCGCCTCTTCCGCCTCTAGAATCCCGTACAGAAATCAAGACGAAACGTCTTGTCCTTCGTCGCACTCTAAAAAGCGACCTGGAAGCTTGGCATGCTCTTCGACTCCAGCCCGAGGTGATGCAATGGACCAAGCAAGGCAAACCAGATCCAAGCCTCGAGTGGTCAGAAGAACGCCTGCAGATGCGTCTCGCCCCGGAAGCGAGCGGCAGATTCGAATTTGTGGTATGCTTGGCCGATACGGGCGAAATGATCGGAGTAGCTGGCAGCCAAACGCTTGCAGGAGAGCTTGGATGGCCAGATGTTGGATACATGCTGCGCAAGGAGTTCTGGGGCAAGGGCTACGCGACGGAACTCGTTGTTGCTTTTCTGACTGCGTGGTGGGCGCTTCCGCGGACAGAGGTGGTTGCCAATGTTGACAAGAGCACGGTGGTGCGGGGAGCTGATGGCAAGGTCTTGGAGTGCATTGTTGCTGTCACGACGGACAGTAATGGGCCTAGCCAGAGGGTTCTCAACAAGGCGAAACTGGAGTTGGTAAAGGTGTGGCAAGAAGCGGATGGTCAGGAGGACAACCGAGCTGAGACTCTGTTCGGCTTTGTGACCAGAACGCCCGCCGGCTAGCTGGGTCGCCGATCGGAAAGGTTGGCGATACTGAGAACAACACTCCGTCCTGGCTCGAGCTCAATTCTGCCCGTCGGACATTGGTCGTTGTCGATGGACAGAGAGCCATTTGGAAATCGACCGTGCCACTGGACAAATTTGATCGTGTCATCTTTCTCCAAGTGACGCGCCAATGTAAGCTTGGCTTCTTGTTTCTTGAGAGTGAAGAAAGATGAGCCAGGAGGTCGGACTGGCCAGTGGTCTAACCCCATCTTCTACATGAAATCTTAACATCATCGCGCCCCAGACACTAGTCCGCGTAATGTTTGTCTTCACAAGCAGGGCCATGGAGAGCAGATGATGGCACTCGTTTATATCCTTGCATCGCTTCGAGGATCATATAATACAAAGGATTGTTGGTTTGTGCGTCCAACTTCGCTCATATTGTCCAATTGTGCTATGATGATAGATTTGAAAGTAGTGAAAGGCGTAAAACGATGGCAAATGCTTCAATATAGGCGTGTGAGGATCGACATCATCACAACATCCACCTCCAATCAATCAAGTTCCTCGACAAAATCGTCAGACAGCTCTTCAAACCTTCCATCCTGGACGGCTTGCTCGACTGGATTTTGTATCTTGAAGATTCCGGTCTTTTTCAATCTGGCGAGTTTGTCAGCTTACGGGCACGAAAGCTATGAAAGGATCTAGGAGACGGACCGCTCGAATAGAACGAACAATCGTTCCGCTTCTCGTTCCTTCTCGTCTTCTGTCATTTCAGGTGCATTCATAATCTTCTCCTTATCAAGAAATTGGCCTGTGATGGGGTTCACAGGTCTTCGGGCTTCTGCAGAGCCATGCTTGTTCAATGCACCCGCTATGGATGCTGGCACGGGGACATTGTTCTGGAAAAGAAAGCCCGACGCAAATCCGTAGCCAACATTATCCACAAACTTTGATGCGTCTTTATCTGACATGTCAAACAACAAATGTGAGATGGCGTCTCGAAGAGCCGGAGCTGTAGGGTTTGTTGAGTTCTTGAGCAGTTTCGACGGCAGAGAATCACTGCGCCCCAGTACAGCTTGCCTGTCTTCTGCAGTAGGGAGCAAGCATTCGCCCAACAGCTCGCGGACTGGCTGAGGCGCGTTCTCGTAGAGTTTTGCAATCAGACTGACAACGGGCGTGACTACTGCTTCGAGGTCGTTGCCACTATAACATCTCAAGCCACGATCGAGAAGCTCGACAAGTCGCAAAATCACTTTGCTGGCGTCGTCGCAAGGGAAGAGAGCTGAGCGACTTTCTTCGACAACGAGATCCAGGTTGAGAAGTGAGTTGACAAGTGGACTGAACGGAGACTCCAGAGGGTTGTTCTCCGAAATCTCCTGTTTCCAGAGTAAAGACACGACGTGAGGTACCGCGGGTGAGAATGCCGATGCCTTTGTCTTGCAAAAGTGCGTCACATTAAACATGAGCTTCAATGAGTCTCCCAAGGCCATGTCTTGCATGGGATCTGATTTTTGCTTTTGTTTGTCCGATATGATGCTGGCATGACGCTCCAAGTTTTTAATGACATGCCCGGCCAAGTCGTGATTTTCGATCAAGTCTGTCAGATTAACGTCGGTGCCATATGTGGAGAGGAAAAGAATCCTTGAGAGCAAGAACTCATCGTCCCAACTGTCTGTCTTGAGCTGATTGCAAGCCTGGACAGCATATCCTTGGTTCACGAATATCTGGCGCGTCTCGGGCTTGAGAAGCATCGCATTGGCTAACACGCGCAATGCTGCTCTGGCAGTGTCGCTGTCAGTACTGTGAAACGAGTATCGCAGGAGCATGGTGATTCCCTTGGTCATGTCAGCGTGGAGAGAAATTGAAACAAGAGAAAAAAATGCCATGAGGTTGGCGAACATCATCGGTGAAGATAGGATCCGCAAAGTTCGGATCCCTCCCGTATATTTTCAGCTCTTCCAACGCATCTGTACGTTCTGTGATGTAGTGAGTAAGAGAGGTATGGATTTCAAAGGACATGTCAAAATTCGAGGGCCTACCCTTGGGCAGCAAGTAAATCCTGTCAAGATCATCGCGAAGCTTGTGCACCAAATCGGCCACAGCTATAAGTTTGGCTGAAGGCTCTGTATCAGTGCAAGATCTCTTGCGAGTTCAAAACAAGAAAATAAAGCCACCGTTTTGAGCGACTTACCCGGCCCGGTGGCAGCACCCATGGTACCTGCAGTCATGGCGAAGTGAGAATCTGTCTCACTTGATGGATGCCAAGTCGCTCCGGTGGATGGTGCCTGCGCGCATGCGAGGTCCAGTTTCGATGTCCTGCTTGATTCGGCTTTCTTTCACTCTGACGCTTCAATGAATAGCAGATGAGCCTCGCGTTGTATCGCACTGCTGCAGCGAGCCCAAAAATCATGCGCTGGATGCTTTGAAATCCGGGTCTTCGACAGCTCTTTGATTCCCACTTGCTCCGGAGCAGTAAAGGCGGAGATAGAGGGGCGAGCACTGCCAGAAGATGGACAAAACGGCGAGAGCAACGATGGCGAGGCCTTTGGAGCTCCATCCATCTGCAGGTTGCTCAAGTGAACTGTTGCATCAGCTCAAGGGAACGAGTCAGATACCTGTCGGGTACATACCCATTTTCGGACCTAGTGACACAACTATAGTACCTGTAGGTACCGAGGTAGGCACCCCGTACTCCGTGCTTTGTACTGAAACTACACGCAGGTGGCGGGCGCATCACTTCTCGCAGGAGCTCCGTACGTACAGTACGGCTGCGGACCCACCGTCCCAGCAGCGTAGTCGCGCTAGCCTGCAAGCCCACAACGCGTTTTCGTGAAGCGTGATCGCGTTGAGTGTTGAAAAAGTTATGGGTCAACGCTCAATCCCATCTGTCTCGGGGAGCCGTCGAGCCCAAGCCCGTTCATACTACATACCGTACCTGCGTCCGTATGGATGCTTCTTCACACTTTAAGCCTCGACACTGCTGAATACTCCCTGAGCCGCAGCTTTTCGCTCACAGCTCCTCGGTGCACCAAAGTTGACGCTGTCATTTCCTCGGTGCCCTTGAATAAGCCATTCATCCATCATTGCTCTGGTCTGCTTCGACGCTGAAACTCTCTGCATGGCTTTGCATGAGTCTGCCAGCCACTTCTTCGCTCTCGAGATCGCCCATGCTGCTTGGCAGCAGCCATGGCATCTCCGTTAGCCCCGGCCTCATTGACGAATATCCTCGATTCGCTGCCAGCACGGCCTCCGACTCCTCCTCGAGAGGCCCCTCGCGGGTCGAAGGCGGCTCTCAAACCGGATGTGTGTCAAGCTTTGCCCTTGAATGCGAATTCAAGTCTTCAAACTCCCTCCAACGCCACTTTACCAACCACTCCGGCGGCGACGGGCTCCAACCCTAGCTCGAGCCGCGTTCGGAAAAGGGTCGAGTGGTCCTCACACACCGACTACCGAGAACCGCAGAGCTATATCCACTGCTCGAAACAATACCAGTCACCGCAACTGTCGGTGACTTCTTCAGCATCATCGAAACCAATCAAAGGCATTCTCAAACTCGCCTTGCCATCAGATCCATTGACTTCATCACCGGCACTTGTGCTCGATGAGTCTTCCTCGGCCCTGAACATTACCGAGATGCTCGACTCTACAATCAAACAACTGGCCGGCTCGGATCGCACATCCAAATTGGATGCCTATATGATGCTTTCTAGGGCTCTGAAAGCCTCCAACAACCTCCCAGACCGCGTTGCACTGCAGAACAAAATGAGCTTGTTCATGCAATTCATACAACGAGACATAACGGCAAAAACAGCGGATGGGAGTCCAGACTCTTCCCTCATGAAGCATTCTTTGACTCTACTAGCTACATTTCTACACTTCCCGGCAATCGCCTCGACTCTGACGAATGACTTTGGCGTTTTCATGATGGATCATTCGATCCGTTCATTCGAAGACGAGGGCGTGCCGAAGGACGTGGTCCGACACCTGATGCAAGTCGTCGCATTTCAGAACTTTTCCCCCAAAGTTTTGACTTCAGAACGCGTTGGTCGTCTCGTCACTGCCTTGCACAGAGCTGAAAATCACGTGAAAGGAAAGAGCATCGTGATGAGCCGACTGCATATCTACAAGCGTCTTGTTAGGCAATGTCGCAACCACATGGCCGCCCACTGCGATTGGCTGAAGGACTTGTTTACAGACATGCTCAGTACTGTCAAGGATATACGTTCGCAAGCTATCAGCTTTGGCATGGAGGCTGGGTTTGCTTTCCGATCCGAAAAGCATGTCGTTCGCAAAGTGAGCGAAGTGCTTCAAACTCTCGTTGACAACGAGACGTACATCGAGTTTTATATCAGTCAGCTACAAGAGATGATGAAGGGAAAGCAGTCATGTTCTGCAGTACCTCAGATCTGGAGTGTGATGATCCTCTTTTTGCGATATCCACTTGACAGATGGCATCATTATGGCCCCTGGCTGACCTTGGCACAGTCTGCTTTCAACATGACGGACAGCTTGACAAAATCAGAAGCCAATTTCGCATGGAATCGTCACGTCTTCCTGTCTCTGTCGAACGCAAAGACGAACCCCAAACTCGTCAGCACTTTATGCCAGCCTCTGCTCAGCCAGCTAAAAAGAAAAGTCAATCCTAAACAGCAAGAAGATGGGATCAGGCTGAGAGGGATCGTGATTGGTGGGATTTGCAACCTTTACTATTATGCTTTCGCCCCCGGAGGGGACAAGTACACTCCAGACCTTTTATGGGATGTCGCGGTGCAACCGGTCATCACACAACTCGTGAGCCTGGACGGGAAGCCCAACATACCTGGCGATGGAAGTATTCAGGCAGCTCAGCTACTCATCGGTCTTCTCGACATGACCACGCCGCGAAAATGGAGACAGGACCGCATCATGGACGTTGCACCCGTCAAGCCGGACGAACTGCCGGCCATTGAATCGAAATGGATCAGGAAGAATTGTGACAAGGTTCTGGATTCGGTCGGGTCAATCTTTCAAAACAAGTTTGACGACCTTGCTGACCAAGAGGGCCCGTTGTATCGGCTATGGCAAGCCCTCGTTTCATCTATTGCTGTTGCTTCTGCAAAAGACATCAAAGTCTCCGATGATACGGCAAAATTTCTAGCCCATGCTCTGAGTCTAATGTCCAAGGCGCTGCTTGCGAAAGCCTCCGAAGGCGATGACGTTCCCCGGAACGCCACTTCTCTAAGCAGCGTTTTCCACTACGTACAAATCCTCACTGAAGGACTTGGGATTCTGCCTTTCACTGAGAAGAAACTCTCCATGACCGTCTCAAATACCTTCGAGCCCGTCACTGCACCGTCACAGAGGCTGGGAAAAATCGACAAGCCGCAAGGAATTGTTCGCATACCCCTTCATCATTTGTTCATCATGCTCTCTGCGGTGTCTGCTCGTGGTATAGAAGAGGGCGAGATAGTGCCCTTTTTCAACTCGCTTCTTGGGCCATTTCTGATGGGAAAAAGCGCACGGGCCCGGTTTGACTTGACAAGAGAGCTCTTGGAGCTGATCCCTCGAAACACTCCGCTATACGGACCTTGGATGCTGGCAGCTGATTGCGCTGAGGCACTTGTCAGTCAACGTCTATCTAGTCCAAAATCGCACAAAGGCTCAGAGAAGCTGCTTGGTCCTGAGTATAGAGAAATTGTGTCGTTGCTTAACCGGGGCATTTGTTCCCACCCGAATTTGCCTCCAAAGCCCTGGCTTTCTTTACTCGAGTCGCTCAGCACCCGAGTCACCACCGAATTCGGTGACGCTGGCTGCTCACTGGTGGTCATTGACCCTATTGCAAAGGCAGTCTTGGATACTGCTTCCACGTCAACAGGGAAACCAGCCGCCATGGTGCTTCATGCCGTGAGCCTTCTTTTCAGGCTAGCCAGACCACCGCGCAATCAACAGGCGTTGGAAGCCGCTCGCGCGAAACTTTGGGGGACACCGCTTTCTATGCCAAAAGTTGGCTCTGTCGAGCCGCTGGACAGCTTATATAGAATGGGCAATTACGTCCTGACTCGCTCATACGAGAGCCACGACACCGAACTGTACTCTGGCATTCAGTCATTGCTGCAGGCGGTAAATGAGTTTCTAAGGAAAGCTCTACCGCACTTCCCACTCCGTCCGTTGGTAAAGCTCCAGGCTGGGCTCTCCACATGGATACAAGATGAAAAGAATAGGCTATCGTCAACCGACCAGACTTTGATGGGCCAGGTATGTTTTATATGCAAGTCCACACATGCGTCGTGAACCATTGAAACTGACCTATCTGGTGCAAAGATCTCTTCCCTTTGGGACTACACTTGTTCAGCAATCTCTTCTCAAGGCCTGCTAGAGAAGCGCGACATGAACCAGATCGAGCCTCTCCTCATTGCTGGTCTCAGCAGTACACAGGCAGTGATAGTCGACAGAACCGCGGGAGCCTGGAATGCAATTATGAAAGAAAATGAAGATCTAACGTGCTCAGACAGCCTGTCGTCTGCCATCTCTTCGCTTGGTCCAAAAGCGGATACCTTTTTCTCAGTCAGTCGTCGTCTTGACGAGTTCGGCGCACAAGACGTCTCACCAGAACGGCTCCAAGGTGACCAAACCCTCCTGGAAGCGTCATCGACATCACCAGATCAAAATGTCAGTGCGACGGTAACCTCGCCGAGGAAGACTGCGTTAATGCGTCCGATGACTCGTAAACGGTGTCTGGATTCGACTACGGGAACGATGCATGAAATGGCAGCAAAACGGACGAATACGACCACACCGAAGCCTCGACATGACGACTCGCAAGTCAATTTTGAGCCCATTGCGTCATCCTCGCCTCTACAGGAAGAATCACAACACTTGACTGAGCGCCAGAAGGAAGTCCGTGAACGACAGCGAGAGACCTCGGCGTTGTACTCCGACGAGCAAATCAGCTCTCACGAAGGCTCTGCACACAAATCGCCCAGGTTGGAAGGACAGGCTAACGTAGTGGAGGGCGGAGACCACGCCCAACAGAGCACGCCTAAACGCAGCAAGTCCTTCGAAAACCTAATCAGCTTGACTCCCACTCCCAGACGCGGCGACTTTTTGCAATTGGATGATTCAAACGATCCTCCATCCTCTCCACCGGCCCCTCGCCCGTACCCTCTTTTAGTTGAGATCCAAGCCCGATCACGTATTGCTGATGCGTTGGAAAGCTGGGAATTCTCTTCACCTCCAGGATCACCCCCTGAAAAGCAAGGAGAAGAAGATTCTGAGTTGCCGAGGCCTCCTTCTTCCACAGCAGCTCCTACCAATAGCCCTCGACGAGATAGCTCTGACCGATCGCTCGGCAAAAAGAAACGAATCGCCACGAAGAATAGTCGAATGGCTAATGCATCGAATTCCGAGCGATCAACGGACAAAAAAGGTCCAAATATTATGACTAGGAGCGCAAGAAAAATTGAGTCTCTCTTAACTGTACAAGGCCTGCCGCGCGAAGGCGCCATCACTCGAGCTCGAAAAGCGCTACAAACTCCACAACCCGGACAAAGCTCGCGCCTGACATCTGCACCGTCACGCCGAGAGTCTTCGTGCCGCACAGGATTGCAAGCTCAAGACGGCGAATCGGAGCCAGACCAACAGGAAGGAAACTCCTCCGCTCTCTCTCGGGAGTCTTCTGAGAGTCCCAGTCAAGCTGGGGAGGTCGTGTCCAGTTTGCCCACGAGCCGAAAGAGAGGCGACGCGGAACCGTCCAAGTGCAACGGATGTATCCTGGTGCATGCAGACTCACCCAGCCAGTCTCCAGCAAAGCCAGAGACACCAGTGCAGGAGGCTCCGCCCCCGATCCGTTCTTCCTCTTCACCAAGTGACAACACCGCTCAAGGAGGCCCGCGCAGGAAGCGAAAGAGGGGGCCAAATGATGGCAGGAATCGCACTAAACGACGACGGCCAATGAACAACAAGGGCGATGACTCTGCAACGTCAGCACTCCTGCATCCGAGCTCTCCCGCTTCAATTGCCGGAGATGGAGATGAAAACACGGAAGGCATCGAGACTCGAAGCGGCCTCCGTAAGCGGCAGATACGAGAATCAAGGATGAAGGCTGGCAGCGCAGGACAGCTCATGAAGGAAGACGCCAAAGAAGTATCTCGAGCCACAGAGTGTGAAGACACAGACGAAGAGGTTTTGTCTCAATTAGTGACGGAATCCCACGCTGCATCCCAGCAAAGTCAGATCGGCCAGGCTGGCCAAGCCTACCACTCGGAGGATGCAGATGAGAGCTTCGAGACCAGATCTCGCCTTAATGGCGCGGAGATGAGATCGGAGTCAACGTCGGGACACTCGCCGACGAAAGGCGTCGAGAATCGCCAAGGTGCTAAGAATGCAGTCGAGGCGGAAAAAAAGGCCTCGATCATGGACACACTGCACAGTGGCCTTGAGCAGTTGCGAAACAGCTCACTCACACGTGAAAAGGTATATGAGGTGGAAGATATTCTAATGGACTTGAAGCGCGAGCTATTCGAAGCGGAGCGAAGGGGTCGTTCACAAGGACGATCGAGGAAAAGGAAATCAAGAGGCCACTGAAACAGCCAGAGTCTGAGATTGAAGAATCATCCCATTGATGTGCATACAAGGAGCATCCGTGGCGTTCCCACAGAGCGAGAGTGAGTTGTTCTAGAAATGAAGGTGGGTCCTTTTGCAGATACTTTTGGTATTAGGAATTGATGTGTTGGGTTTGGACAAATTGCATAGTATATATCTCTATACCAATGTACGTATGAATTAAGTACACAGGCATTGTCAATAACGCGACGGATCAGGCGTGTGACCTATCGACGGCGACTCTTGGTGAGTCGAGCGATTCTTTGCGTCGCACACATGTCATCAGCACTCGGTAGCTACGGCTCGAATGATTCATTGAGTCCACGAGCCTCCCTGACCTCTTTGAAATATTGTGGGTTGTGGCGTGTTGGGCAAGCGTCGGCGGTGAACGAGCCCCTTACACCGCTAGACGCCCCTCATCTGGGGCGTTGTGCTCCAGAGGCAATGCTTGGGGACGAGGATGAGCATGTTCGTCGATCGTCATATTGTGTGCATGTTCGCATGAGAGGAAGGAGTGCAGCCACTTCACCGTCACATTCGGTGAGTTGTTATGCACGGGTCTTTCTGCATCTTTCTTTGATTGGAAGCGAGTGGGTTATGTGGGCAACCAACCCTGCTTCATGATTACTTTGTGCCGTCGGCCAGATGGGATGCGCGATTCGGCTGGCCGCTGCGTAGAGTTTCCTGGGCAGCATCATGATTACATCATGATGCGGAGCATTTTCTGTCATCAAATGTTGGATCGTGATCGCACGGGATGATGTGGTCCGAGGGTGCAAGCAGAGACGTAAGGGAGAGAAGAAGTATTAGATGAGTACCTACCTAGTAGCTACTAGGTAGGCAGGCAGATACCAGTAGGTATATACCTAATTTTTGGTTGCAGGTTGTTGGTTGTTGGTTAGGTAGTTGGTTGATTACGAGTTCGGCTACACGACGTCCATTGTGAGTTTCGATTGCTCAGCGGGTCGGTGAAGCGCGCAGCGGGAAACAGGAGTCCTTGTGACAGGACCTTTATAAACTCGTCATGTTCAATGGGAATCGGCCGCTGTCAAAGGGCACCAAATCTTGCTTCAACTAAGGCGAGATTAAGGGGTAGTAGGCACGGAGTACTTCTTCGATCACATCTCTGCAATCTCAAATCAGATAAGGGAGCAAAGGTAAAACCGTTGATAATCGTCAGCTAAGAACAAAGAAAATACGTATATCACAAAGAAGTGACTTTCGCTTTTCGATACGAGGCCGACGTCAAACCCTATTCGTGCCACGCCCCAACCATAAGTTGGTGCTCACCATCGCAACAGGCCAACCACCGTAACAGGCTACCCTTAATAAAATTATATTAAAAATTTACTAAAATAAAATAAAAATCTAAAATAAGATCTAAAATTTAATTTTTTTTATTTTTTACTTTTATAAAATATTATTTCTTATTATATAAAATTAAAATAATATTTGATATAGAGTGGCCTGTTCCGGTGGTTAGCCTGTTGCGATGGTGAGCACCAACCTCTGGTTGGGGCGTGGCACGAGTAGTTTTTATGGATTCAAGCATCATGGAACGACAAGGTCCAATGCAACGCAACGATCGCCAAGTCTTTCTTCTAGGAAAGCCAAAAGACGGCAACAAAAATCGACTAGGTTCGTCGGCCAATGACAAAACGAAGAAGCTTGGCACTTACTGTGTGGCTTGTTTCGTTCACAGATCGGGCTTCGGCCCTTGATGCCGTCAGCCACTTGGATTCGCTGCTTTTGTTAGTTTCATATTGGTGTGTACCCTAGGAAACTCCCGCCTCAGTTTTGCAACCCTGTTGAGTCGTTTAACTTGATAGTTTTGGAAGGAGCCGAACTTCGGCTAAGCTGTCACGTCATCGCGAGCATGCATCATCTGACATCGTTAAATGGCGCCGTCATGACCGAAATGGCAAAGAAAAGGAAAGAACCTCGACCAAGCCACTGTGCCCGTCATTGACAAGACAACAGCGCAAAGGAGGTGTTGTGTCATGTTTGTAGAGTAACGAACACAGTGCGTAGCTGTAAGGCTCAGACAGGAGGGGGTTTCGGGGTTTCCTACCTGGTCAATAGCTTTGTTGGGGGGTTTTCCCCGCGCCTCGTGGCCATTGGACCATTCGATTGCGCTACACGGACCTCTAAGAGCCTCCTTCCCCAGAATTCATGTTTATCTGGAATGCACCGGGCATGTATACATACAGTGGGATGACAGATCTTTTTGCCCACTTCGAAGTAGCGGCCGGGGAGGGGGCACGTGATGAGGGCCTAGGAATTCTGTCCCCCCCCCGGCCGCTACTTCGAAGTGGACAAAAAGATCTGTCATGACACTGTATATGTACTGTAGCAAGGCTTGCATGCAAATTGGCCGCCCGAGGCTGGAAACAAGGAATAGGGGACGTGGGAGCATGAGAGAAGGAAGAAATCAAAATTCCGAGAGACGCCAGACACGCTACAAAATCAGTTTTTGTAGACATGGACTGGCCGAGCATCGCGTCTTTCGCTCGTCTGTCGTCACTCCCACACTACTACCTAATCAATCGCTCAGAAACAACGAAGCTCGTCAAGCTGTGGTGGCGTTTCGGAATCTGCACCGGGCTCGCCTTAGCGCTCAGACTCGGCGAAGAAGCGTCGATGGAAGCGCCAAATAGGTATTCCGGGAAACCACGATTGGCGGTGGCGTACCCTGTCTCGCCTTCCCCTTGGCCAATGTTTATCGTTCGTGCGAGATGGCCGGGGTTGCTCGTGCCAGGACGCTGTCAGACCCTTGCATCCCCCGGATTTTTATCTCTATTTCCTTGCGAAAAAAAAAAGACATGGAGGATGGGATCCATTGTATCGTGCACGATAGGTTTAGCCATCTCATTTGCGGACAGCGAGCAAGCAGCATCTGATCTGGCTATAAATGCCTCTCCCTCCCTATCCACTTTCCTTCCCATGGTTCTCTCGAGACCTGCCACGCTCAACATCGGATGATTTCTCCGCGCTGCCCTCTATCTCTTTTCTAATTCCCGTGCGCCCACAGATACCTGGGCCGGCAAATTCGACGCACTCTGGTTGGCCAAAGCAGACCGTGACAGCAGGTTGGGCACCATGGGCAGAACGTTTCTCGGACTTTCCGGCAAATCCCTGAACTGGGCGATTGGAGCTGTGGCAGGATGCGACTTTCTTCTTTTCGGCTACGGTAGGTTGATACTGGCATCTTGACATCCTGACCCTGCATGCATCTTGATCGCATCGTCAGTCAAAGCTGACTTGGCTATTGCAGATCAAGGGGTCATGGGTGGTATCTTGACGCTTCCCATCTTCTTCGAGCAATTTCCCGACATCAATGAGAATGCCGAAGGCCTTTCTCAGACCGAGAAGTCGAACAGATCTACGTACCAGGGCATTGCAGTGGCCTCTTACAACCTGGGCTGCTTCCTTGGCGCCGTCGTTACCATCTTCATCGGAAACCCTCTGGGTCGCAAACGTATGATTTTCCTGGGCACTGCCGTCATGGTTGTTGGTGCCGCCCTTCAAGCCTCTGCATTCACCCTTGAACACTTCATCATCGGTCGCATCATTACTGGGTTGGGAAATGGCGGAAACACATCGACTGTGCCCATGTGGCAGTCAGAAACGTGCTCCGCCCACAAGCGCGGTAAACTCGTCATGATCGAGGGTGCTCTCATCACCGGCGGTATCATGATCTCCTACTGGGTCGATCTGGGTTTTTCCTTTGCTCCCGGTTCTGTCGCCTGGCGTTTTCCTTTGGCCTTCCAGATTGTCTTCTGCATTTTCATTCTTTGCTTTGTCCTCGGTCTACCCGAGTCTCCTCGTTGGCTCATCCTCAAGGGTCGCGACGAAGAGGCCCGTCAAGTGATTGCAGCCATTGCCGAGGTCGAGGACAGCGACAAGTTTGTCCAAAACGAATTCCGCGCCATTAAGGAGACCGTGGCCGAGATGAGCCGGGGTCGCTTTTCCGATGTCTTTGCTCGCGACAAGAATCGAACCTTGCATCGTACCCTGATTGCCTATGTCAACCAGATGTTTCAGCAAATCTCCGGTATCAATCTCATCACGTACTACGCTGCCACCATTTACCTGCGTCTGGGCTTGAGTCCGTTCCTGTCTCGCCTGCTCGCTGCCCTGAATGGGACAGAGTACTTCATTGCCTCTTGGCCTGCCGTTTTTCTTGTGGAGCGTATCGGTCGCCGCAAGCTTATGCTTGTCGGTGCCGTCGGCCAGGCTGCCACCATGGCTATACTGGCCGGTGTTGGCTCCAACAAGGACAGCAAGGCCTGTCAAATCGCGGGAATTGTCTTTCTCTTCGTCTTCAACACCTTCTTCGCCATTGGTTGGCTCGGCATGACGTGGCTCTATCCAGCAGAAATCACCCCACTGCGCACTCGCGCCCCAGCAAATGCGCTGTCCACGTCGTCCAACTGGATCTTCAACTTCATGGTGAGTTAGATAAGCCCAAGGCGCTCCTGCTGCCCAAAACTCACCAGCTCACATGCCTGCAGGTCGTCATGATCACTCCCGTTGCCTTTACAAACATTGGCTCCAACACCTACACAATATTCGCCATTATCAACGCCATTATGGTACCCTCTGTATATTTTTTCTTCCCCGAGACCTCATATAGGTCTCTCGAAGAAATGGACAGTATTTTCCAAAAGGTTCATGGTTGGAGAGGCGCTCTCACAGTCGTGCACCAGGCCAAGATCGAGCCCCGCCGTTATGGCAAGCATGGGGAGCTTCTCATCGTAGTAGATAACATGGACGACAAATCACGCAACGAAGAGCTTCCTCACGACAGCTTCAGCGACACGAGCGGGAATGCAAACAATGGCCTCTTTACCAGTAATGATGAGGAGACACAACGCCGTAAGTAGGCTGATAGACGCGGGAAGAGCCACAGCGGAGTGATCATGTTTGCTCGAATCATCTTCTCGGCATGGGTGCCGCAATTTAAATCTGTGTTTCTATTCGAAATGAATAGTGTCTGCAGGAAGTGATACCATAGAAAGGCCCGAGATTACGAGGTCGGAGGGCTATGGCGGGTTTCTTTATTCTTTTGGATTTTGGAGACGAAGAGGATGCTACTTCCCCGCTTGCCTTGCACGTGGTTCCTTCCTTGGTCGCACTACCCCGCCTAGACCCTGCGGCTCTCTGATGTCAATCTTCAAGCAGGGCTTCGACAGCGCACAATATAGTACTGCCCAATTGATTGTGATTCGCACAGGGGAGTTAGTCGTACGGAATATGTATTGCATGTTACTTGTCCGAAGAGTAAACCTGCGATGGAGATTGCATGCACCAGCTTGAGTCGGCTGGGGCTCTAAACTGTCACAATCGCTGTCGACATGACGGGCGGCGGCAGCGGGCAGCGGGGTCATCGTCACCTGCCCCTTCCCCCGCGTGTTGCCACCCACACCCCACCCGCCCTCGAGACATTGCCGAGCTTTGCAGGCTTCAAGCTACCCCTGCGTCCAACCGTGTTTCATTGGCGTGAAGGAAGAGACGACTTACTCACATCGACCCGCTTCTCAGAGACGGCAGGTTGTCGTATCCCTCTTGCCCTCTCTCTCCTTTCTCCTTTGGTCTTGACCTCGATAAGTTGCCGCTTTCACACACGAGAAGGAGTCCTCAAAATGGTTGACAGACCCAACAAACCGTCAGCCCTAGCTGCGACGCCTGGCTTGCCTCCGCAACCGCAGGTGGCCATGTCAGATGGGAACTCGCGCATCTCTGCCGTGCTCCCCACTGGCGAGAGTGTCGAGATTCTGCTGTTCGGCGCAACCGTACTGAGCTGGAAGGACGCCGCGGGTGACGAGAAGCTCTGGTTGAGCAAGGGATCTACGCTCGACGGCTCCAAAGGGGTCCGTGGAGGAATTCCTCTCGTGTTCCCGGTATGATTCACCCCCCAGGTCGCAATTCAGCTCTTTTGGCTACCATGGGCGACGATGCTGATCAATGCCTAGTTGTTTGGCCCTGCCAGCTCTGACCACCCGCCCACCTCCAAACTCCCTCAACATGGGTTTGCCCGCACCGCTCGATGGGAATTTCTGGGCAAATCCACCAGCGAGGGCTCGAGTTCCGGCGTCAAGCTAGACTTTGGTCTGTCATCCGACTCGATTCCGGACTCGGCCAAGGCCATATGGCCCTATAAATTTGGCTTGTTGTACAGTGTCACGCTGGAAAGAGAAAGCTTGAATACGACCCTCGTCATCTCCAACGATGGCGACGAGCCCTTTGATTGCCAGATGCTGCTTCACACTTATTTCAGGATTAGGGTTCGTGACGTACATCCTTGTTCCTACCGATCCACTCCCCTTTTCTTACCATCTTAATCTTCTCTCTTTCCTCGTCTCAATCTCTTGTTCTTGGAGGAGAGACCGACATCGTGAGATGGCGTCTGACCGCGGAATTTCTTCACCAACAGGATATCTCTAGCGTCCAAATTACCGGTCTAGAAGACTCCACATACGTCGACAAAATAGACGAGGCCAAAACCAAGACCGAATCGTCGATGATGCCCGTCACAATCTCTGCAGAAACAGATCGCGTCTACACGCCAGGTCGAGGCCCCAAGCATCCGATCATCGTCCTCGACAATGGAATCCCTCGGTTCCGGCTTGTCAGGGACAACCTTGAACAGATCGTGGTGTGGAACCCATGGATCGAGAAGGCGCAAGCCACAGGGGACTTTAGTCCAAAAGATGGATACAAGAACATGGTTTGCGTCGAGGCTGGCAGCGTCGCTGGCTGGCAGAAGTTGGACAAGGGAGACACTTTTGAGGGCGCGCAGGTGATCCATCTCGCCTGAGCCGAACTTTCCACCCTCGGCGCCAAACTTGTCTGATACCGGGTCGTTCGAACAAAAATGGCTAGCAAAAAGATTCCTGCGCACGCGGAAAGTATCTCGGCCTCTGATAATGAGAATTGCGTGCTCGCAAACAACTATGATCACGTCACACGGCATGTGCAGCACAAATTCGCAGAATCAACCCAATCTATCCATCTGAATATATCAAAAGGCAAGCACTTGGAAGTTGGATACGTCGTAATAATCACTATGCCTGCTTTGCGGTTCTCGGTAAGATGCAGACAGACAGTCATGTATGTATGGGTTAATAGCAATGACGCAACCCGCGATTCAAGGCATGGCGGGCGAGACAGCTTGTGCGCTGAATAGCTTTTCTTTTCCTTCTTTACCTTCTCGACAAATATATACAAGGATTGTATTCCTGCCACACAGCAAATGTTTGACAGTTTATAATGCAAGGAGCGCATGGGCAGGTGATGCCATCCTACACTGGAAAGGTCCTCACAGTCACGTCGAACTGAGATTTAAAATAAAATTGTGTTTTATCTTGTTGAAGCGCCTGTGCAGAAAACCTCTTGATTGCACATCTTAAAACTGAATCCCTTTTTTTTTCCTCCCCAGTCCAGCGGCGCAGGTCGTTAGAACTGTCGCCCCGACTTCCGCTATCAATGCTTCTGATAGTGATCGGCGACTAAAAAAGCCAGCTCAAGAGCTTGCTTCTCGTTGAGCCTGGGATCGCAAAAGGACGTATAGTTGGTGGACAAATCGTCCTCCTCTAGGCCCTCGCTACCTCCAAGACACTCGGTGACGGCATCACCTGTGAGCTCGAGATGGACGCCACCAAGGTAACTTCCTTGCTCCTTGTGAATGCGCAGAGATTCCTGAAGTTCCTTGTAAATGTCATTGAAGCGACGCGTCTTGATACCCAGAGGCGTGGAGAGGGTGTTGCCGTGCATGGGGTCGCACTGCCAGACAACGCATCGGCGGTACTCAGAATCTTCTACCGCGCGAATGTGTTTGGGAAGGAGCTCTCCCACCTTGTCCGCTCCGTATCGGGTGATCAAGGTTACCTTGCCAGGCTCGCAGGTGGGATTCAATTTGCGCAAGAGGTCGAGAAGATCAGAGGTCGGAGTTGTTGGACCGACCTTGACGCCAATGGGATTGGCGATGCCACGGAAGAATTCAACGTGGGCATGATCGAGCTGACGAGTTCGGTCTCCGATCCAGAGGAAGTGTGCAGAGGTATCAAAGTACGCCGACCTGCTGCTGACTTGGTCGTCATCGTTCTGCAGTTGCGGAGATGGCGCTCTGCTGCTGGCAGGAGGTGCCAGGGGGGCGGGGGGCGTTTCGAGCAGTCTTGTCAGTGGCTGCTCATATTCCAGAAGCAAGCCTTCATGGCTGGTGAAGAGCTCTACGGTCTGCAGCTCGTCTGGGCGGGATTTGATGACCTCCAAGAAGCGAAGTGTCTGTTGAATATTGTTGGCAATGGCTGAGTATTTCTCTTTCAGGACGGGGTCCCGAACATGGCCCAGTCCCCAGTCTAGAGGGCGATGAAGGTCTGCAATGCCAGAAGCAATGGCTGTTCGAATATAGTTGAGTGTTGCGGCGGAGTGATGATAGGCCCTGCCGGGGATGGCTGTGAGTCATTTGCAGGTCTTGGGTGTCTGTCACCAGGGAGGCCACTTACTTCATCAAGCGTTGAGGGTCGATTTCCCGCTCATCAATGTGGTAGCCGTTGAGGATGTCGCCTCGGAAGCTGGGGACTTGTTTGCCTTGATAAACTTCAGTTGGGCTGGAACGTGGTTTGGCGTATTGACCGGCCATTCGGCCGATGCGCACGACTCGTTTGTTGGTGCCCCAGATGAGAACGACGCTCATCTGCAGGAGCAGCTTGATCTTGGATTCGATGGCGCCTTGCTCGCAATAATCGAACAGCTCGGCGCAATCACCACCCTGAAGCACAAAGGCCTTGCCGAGCGCAACATCGCGAAGATGTGTCCTCAGGGCACGGATTTCATTGGGGTGGACCAACGGGGGCAAATGCGACAACTTATCAGTCACTGGACCCAGTTTCTCAGGCTCTGGGTAGACAGGAGCTTGCTTGATGGGTCGTGAGCGCCATGTTGCCGGGTCCCAAGGCTGCGAGGCCATGGCAACTGCTTTTGTCCGTCCGTCTGTGCGTTACTGCCAGTGCTGAGACTCTGATGACTGGCAGAAGCAAAGAAGAGACGAGGCAACAGTGAGTTGTCGTTGTCGTTGTCGTGTTTGAGCTCCGTGTTTTTTCTCTTCCCTCCCTCTTCTTTTTCGTTTTCTTAATTTCTAATAGTTGTAAAATTCAGAAGGTGAGCAAGAAGGAAAATGACTGAAAATGAGTCATGCGAAAACGCCCGAGTCGCTCGTCCAAGTCAGTATTTTTTTCTTCCAACCCTCTCTATAAATCGGGGCTGCTTACGACGTGGGGCTCGAGCCGTAATCGCATGAAGTTTGCTCGCAGAATGGTAAGACTGTGACGCGATTCATCTTGGTCGTCATTGGGCAAGGACGCTGGCGAGGGCATCCGACGTCCGACGTTTCGCCAGCTCCGATTGGGCCTCGCAATGTCTTCTTACTTGGCGAAAACAGATGTTGGCTGTGATAATTGAAAAGCCAGAGAAAAGGTGTTCACGAACAGTCAATCAACCGCGGGTATTTTGCTGTCTCCTCAACCATGACAATGCCAGACAACTCCCAACCCGCCAGGGGCTAGCCAGCTTGGGGACAAATTTCAGTACCCACAGGCTGACCCCACTCTGCAAGCACCGCCAATCTTCAGCTTTCACCTTCCATCTGCCGCATCTGACTCTGGCCTTTCGAATCCTGCAACCTGATTCTCAGCAGCCACCTCCATTGCACCGGCACAGTCAAGATGGGCGAGGAGCAACCACCTGAAGTCCACGAGGGCGCCACCACCGGCGATGTCGAAGACGAGCTGCAGACGACTGCCAGATCGGCCGAGGATCGGAAAGCTGCCTCGGCGCTCGCCTCGCTCGATGCAGCCGGTCACGACGAGGCAAACAACAAAGAAGTCGACAGCGAAGCCGTGAACAAGGCCATGAAAAGTCTCGAGGGCTCCACACCCTCCATCCCTCACAAAATCAATCCTGTTAAGAACGTAAAGGTCGATGATAAGGATGTTGCCTTCTTGGTGGATGAGTTGGAGATGACAAAGGCCAAGGCACTTGACTTGCTCAAGTCCCACGATGGAGACCCTGTCAAGGCCATGAGGGCATGGGTTAATGCTTTATGGTAGAACTGGGTTCGAAGATAGCCTAGAAGACTCCGACTCTAGTCTTGAGCATCAGTCTGCGCCGAGTGTGCATCTTTGCATCCTGTCCGTCCGTCCACTCTACCTCCGAAGAAGTCGAGTCGCCCAAGGCTAGGCTTGGCTTGGACGCCCAATTCCAGTCTTTCTTCATGCCAACATGGAAACGTTCTGGCGAGTGTGGAAGCATACCGCCCGCATCGAGGAGGAACAATCCGGGTTACAGGTGTGTTTTCCACTACGCCTTCTGATCCTTGAATTCGCCTAACGGACTCGAGGCGCTCTCGCACAGCATGGCAAAACAATGCATGTGTCAAGTCGGGGTGTTCCCTTTTTTTTTTGGTGAATGATACAACTTGCAGCTGGCTTAGGCTTAGAAGATAAAATACAAGTAAAATGGCATCATTGGACGAGGACAGCATCTCTTGCTATGCTTCATCATTGAAGTAGAGTTTGTTTTAATACTTAATGTTCACTTTCACCATGGTGGGTTCTTGTGGCGACCTCGATATTATCAAAGGACCCCTGGATTGGACGCGGTAGCTTTGCACAAAAAGTTCCTTCCACCGTGATAGCTTTGACATTCCAGCTTTCTCTACCACGTCAACGAACACAGCCAATAACCTTCCGGCCCCACGCCGGGGAAACAAATGTTCAAAAGAAGAGAGAAGGAAGAAGGGGAGAATCGAAGGCCAGCCTCGATGAAACGATCGACCGGCCAAGCTCTTGAAAACGAAGTTCACCATGCAACTAAGATAAAGTTTACATGCTTTGCGAGTTCGAAACAGGGATAGATTCCATGAGCAGAGACACCTGACCAAGCCCGCGGTGGACGCGTACCCCGAATATCCAAATGCTTCATTCCCAAGTCCTGGACAGGGGACTCGCGATCTTGGGAGCAAACTGGAGGCTCTTGCGTCTTGCCGCCATGAGCCTCAACATGACTCGCTCGTCCTCGTCATGATCCAAAATCTCATCCCCTACTTCACGAAATTTGCCCTCTTTCGGCGGACAGGTCCTCGTCAACAAGAAGGGCTTCTTGATTGGAGACATGTCAAGTGAAGCATCTTCGGATGACGGAGTATCGACAAGCGCAGAGGCATATCTCGCAATGGCATCCGCCGCCGGAGTTTGAGGTACTGGGGTGAGCAAGGCGCCTGCCCAATCCGGATCCTCGCATTCCTCGCCATCCTCATCATGGTCGTCGACCTGTTCAGGCGGTGTGCGTACCCATAGGGTACTCTCTCTTCGATTTCTCGGCGTGCGGGGCCCTTTCGATGATCTCCTTGGGTTTGAGACCATGACGCCGTCGACATTGGCGATGGCCCTCGGCTCCATGCTTTTGCGGCGACGAGCGCCTCCACGAAGGGCCATGGATGTATGAAAATAGTATGGCATCTCGTCTAGCCACTCGTTCTCACGCTCGCAGCTGCACCGCCGACGCAGTAAGTATCTCATGCTTTTTGTTCATGGAACAGGCAGACTTGGTGATGAAAACTCACTCGAGAACCCAGCTCACACCTACACAATGGACAACGCCGTCACTTTCACGCACTTTTTCGATCGTGCGCTTGCTGCCATCTTTGAATACTACGTGGGTAACCCCCGCCTTACCAGAAGGAGCTTCGCTATGATTTGAGCCACTCGGGCTGCACTGCCACGTTTTGACGCATTTGGCACCCATGGAGCCCAGAAGCTCAACGAATATGCCGCTGGCATCAGCGCCCTCTGTAGTATGCACATCAACGAAAACAACAACACCGCTGAGAAGACCTGGATCGACGTCTCGGCGAGGTGTCGGCTCTGCAAGGCCGACGCCAGGCCCCAACTCTCCCTTGGATGGCGTCGAGAAACGCTCAAGTCCAGAAAAGGCCGAAGAAGGCGTCTGCTTGGTCGGAGATGCGGAGATAGCTTCGGCGTTGTTTGGCAAATGACCAAATTTTCTGGACGAAAGACGAGATTCACTGAGACACCTCTTGCTCGACAAACCTGGTTCCGAATCGCCTGCTGGTTTCAGGGGCACCTTCGTAGTTGTGGAGAAGAAGTTGAGTCGTACCGGTCGTGAGGGCGTGACAGGAGGAACCACTAATCTCTTGCTCGAGAGGGAGAGGTCTTTTGGAGGCTGATTCTCATCTCCATAATCCTGGCTAGCCTCAGAGACAGCATCATCTGCAAGTTGCGAATTGAGATCAATGAATGGATTTTCTTCATGCCCAGGAGATAATCCGTCTGCCTCCTCGACTCTAGCGATGCCTTCATCTGTCGTGACATCATCATCCATCGTCGCTGCCGTCACGTCATTGTCGTCTTCCAAGGTCGTCTGCACACTGCGTCTGTCTGATGTCGCCACAGGGCTGCCATGAGCAAGTAAACCGTCTCTCTCCTCGAAAACGCTGTGTTGGCCTGGAAATAAATCGATGACTGCAGCGTGCTGTGGCTGGCTGTACGAGGCAGGCACGGGATTATCGTTGTGCCTGTCACTATTCGCTGCACTCCCGGAGACCACTTTGGCTGGACTGGTCGTGGACCAGGCACGGAGCTGATCAGTCAAGGAGTTGACTCTGATGGAATGTTTTTCAGACGGGCTTCCAGCTATGGCCATCGAGCTCTTTGCGTTGCGAGCGCTCCCACGTAAACCACGTTGTGGCGTTGATGGATATTGAGTTGCAGGCGTTTCATGATCCTCCGGTTCAAGGTCTGAATCCGTACCCGTACAAGGGTTTAGGACATCATCTCGAAGCCTGAAGTTCAAGCTGTCCGTGGAGTCATTTTCAGAAGGACCAAGCCCAGGCGTGGATACCACCACGATCCTATCACCTTCAGAATCGCCGATTGCTGAGTTGCTGAGGTAAACATATTCGCCTTGAGTGCGTCCTGTGGCTGCAAGTTGCTGTGGTGAGGACTGTTCACAGGAATTCATCATCGATTCTTGAGCACGCTCTGACTCATTGCATGGAGCGGTATCGCAAGGGCTAGGGTCTCGATTCAGGTTGAGAACTGGCCAGCCTGATTCATCATTGGCGACTGAGTCGTTCGAGAGCAGATCCTCGTGACGCTCCAGAGCGGTTGGCGTGTTCCTTGCAAGACAAGAACTGCTGGGATGCCTATAGATCGGATCCTCGGCAATGGGTTCGGTGTGCTCATCTGCCACCTCATCCAGTAGACGATCTGACAACGGAGCATCTTCAGCGGTGGACGAAGCCGAGTCGTGATCTGGTACCACTAAAAGGAATGCTGTTGTTGAGGTCTCACTGGTGTAGCCAAGCGTTGTCGCGGATTGAAAGCCTGGAAGAGCTCTTTTGGCGGGGGACTGGAGCATAGAACAACCGAAGTTCGGAGGCGGAACGTGTCGTGTTCTTTCCAAGTTCGACACGGGAAAGATAAGAGATTTCATAGGTGAAGTTGGCCTCTTTGCTGGAGACTGAAGCAGAGTATTCGCGCGGACTGAAGGTGTTTGAGTAGTTGAACCCACGGATATTGTAGTACTTTGTTTCAAAGCTGATCCTGGAAGCTGCGTACTGCCCATCCTTTTAGCAGGGGACTTTAACGAGTCTTTGAGGGGAGAGGAAGGAGGCCTCCTAGGCGGCGATCCAATGGTGGTGGTTGTCTGAGTTGCGCTCAGCCTGGATGCATCTTCAATGATGTCCATCGTCTTGCAGTTCTCTGAAGCCGCCTGGACTGCGGATTCGCTTATCAATCGTGACTTAAGGCCATTTTCATGCTTTGCGTCGTCTTCAATCAACTCATCTTCAAGGCCGTCTTGACCTCGACAAAGTGGCATTTGGGTTACCTTCTTCGGGCTCAGGGGTTTCTTGTACTCATCCTCGTTTGAATGAGCAACTTCTTTGGTTGTGTCCTTTGACAAGTTCGCGGCTACACGGCGAGCAGGACGGCCTCGGAATCCGCGAGTTTGGATGGTCTTAATACTATCTTTGGTCTTCGACGCGATGATTGCATTTTCCTTGTCAGACTCGCGGAATCTGACTGACTTTCGCACGGGAGGGCGCGATGTATCCGAGCATGCGCCCACCAGCCCTCCTGATCTAGTCTGCGGTGTTCTGTTTCGCAATTCCCTGGTCGCGCCCTCCGAGTCCAACTTTTGGGGCTTCCGGGGCCGGCCACGCAGCCGACTTGTTGCGGAACGTTCTTGGCAACTTCCTTCGGCAGCGTGTGATCCGGCAGCTGAGTCGTCCATGCGTGAGCTCACGGACATTTTCTTTGCAGCCTGACTGCTATCCTCGGTTCCCTTGGTCTTTCGTGCCCGAGCCCCGGCAGATCGTCTCGTGCTGGCATCGCCCGGTTCGCCATCACCGTCGTCCTTCTCATCAGAGCGAGTCTTCCGCTTTGCAGCAGCGCTCTTCGTTGTCGCCATGGCAGCCGAGGCAGTCCTAGCCTTGGAAGCTGCCGTGACGATTTTAGTCGTTTTCATCGGAGCATCAGTGCTTTTTGCAGCAGCCCGAGATCTGGTTATCCTTTTCAGTGGTGATTCCATTGTAATGAGGGTTTGTCACGGGCTGCCTTGATAATGACTGGGGGAGAGACGTGTTCTTGCGACGATGCAAGATCATCGCGTCGCCATGCAGGATATCTTCACAAATCAAATTCGTGAAAACAAGTGCATGCAGTATGTACTTACATTGATCAGCCATTGTTGACAAACGTGTTGGTTGCTTAGTCTTTGAAGGCTCGTTGCTCAGCAACAACTTCAGCCCCACACCTGTTGCTGCCAAAACCGCCGACCCTCCCAAACCTTGGAAAGCAAGGGTGGGCGCTGCAAACGTTGGGACGACTGCCTGTAGAGTTTTGTCATTTTGCAATGTTCCACTGAGGTCGGTCTCAGGATTTTGGTCTCTTGCGAATGATTTTCTACGTGCTGTCCGCACCGTCAAACCTCCTGCTAGGGCGCTCATGTGCAGGCTGCGTGGATGGTCATGATGCAAGCCAGTTCGATGATGGACAGGTCGCCGTACACACAATGCTTAGTAACCAGAACTAGGATTGTAATCTCATGTTCCCGAGGTACTTCAGAGGGCACCTCGAGAACTGCTTCAAGCGCGACATGACGTAGCCCGGTAGAGGAGACAGCGAGTCTATTTCATCTTTCGGGCGGTAAGCTCCATTCGTCGCTATGGTACTGGCCAGTGGCGTCTTTGAGATACCCGATTTCATGCCTCCGCTCGTCTATCAACCTGCCCCATTCAAGCAGCAATCGGAACAGATATATCTCCATATCCCTCCTCTGGAGTGCCTTGGTTGCCCAACGATGTCCCTGCTGCGCTATCCATTCTGCATCTGCAAATCGCCCATTGAGGTATCTGTTGGTTCCGCCCATCTTCGCTTTCATTGCAGTACCTGTGAAATAGAGCAGCGTCGTATGCAAGCCCTGATATCGGGTATCTATGGGCACGAAGTGCAGCCACGGGGTGAGCCGATCAGTAAACCATGTCTGAAAGATCGTTGAGATGAAAGGCAGGCTTTTCGACTGGAGGGTTGGCAAAATCGCGGGAGGAGGGCCATCATCCTCATCAACCATGAGAATGTAGCGGTATTGCAAAGGATCTTCCACATCGTCTGTGCCATAGAGTTGCTTGATGAGGTCGCAATTCTTATTGGAACAGAACGACTTGTCGTCTATGCTGACATTCAGAGGCAAATCACGATTCGCCTCGTGAGCCAAAACCAATTTCGACATGAAATCATCCGAGCCTGGAACAGGGAGAATCATTGTAACTTTTTCCTTGTTATCGCTGGTTTTCGCGAGGAGATGCAACAATCTCAATTTCTGACTGCCCCTGATTGTTTGTTCGGAAAGCGCACGCTTTCCAAAATTTCCACGCCAGAACAAAGACTCTCTACGCTGGGTAAAAGGTCGTTCTTCGTCAAGCTCGCTTCTGTCTGACGGAGCAGATGGAAGCAGGATGTCCGCAAATCCTGCCATTTTGAAAGATCCAAAGAGAGGTACTAGCTTCTGGATTGGTGGCAGGCTCGGATTTGTCATGAGAAAGCCGTGAAGATAGTTTAAATCTGGTTGACGGCAAGTATCGAGAGACTTTGCCCAGTCGACCATAAGCTGCCCTCGTGAGTGAGGCTCTGTACAGGCTGAGCAGAACTTGCCGACTTCGAAAAAGGATGTCGCCCTGGTAAGATGCGTCGATGAACACGCTTCTGCGTGCATCTGTCTGAAACGACTGGCCGGCCATTTTTCCTCCTTACCACCGGTTTCGTCTATCTTTCTTGACCTTAGGAAGTTTAATATAGATGGAGGAGTATTCTCAGGTCTCTTGGTTATCGTTTTGGCCATGAATTGTAAATACTCTTGACTGTCTAGCTGTTGGTCAGTCCAGGACGGTAAGACGCGGGGCGTCTGGTTGATATTGATCGGCAGTATCATATCCGGCAAGTGTTTCGAGAATTTTGCTATCATGTCGGCCACATCTCTCAATTCTGAGTTTTTCGACTCGTCTCCAAGATCGCTGGTAGTGACCTGACCTTCTCGCACAGTGATGCTGCCCACCCCAGGATATGCCACGGCCGACCGAGCCCTTTCGCGCAAGGTCGCAGGTGGCAAGGACCGAAATACACTCAGATCTGCGTCGATTTGCGGAAATTCATCGATAACTGTCGAATTCTGCGCGAATTGATACCAGTCACCGAACTTAGGGGGAGGGCTCCTTCCCTGATGGCGCTCTTTGTATACCGTGATTGCCGTATCGAGGCTTCCACTTGTAGCTGCTTTGAGAAGCCAGCGGTCATGAAACGTGCGGGCTTCATATATGAGGTCGTTGATTGGATGACGTTTTTCGAAATGACTGGTTGGCCGAGAAAAGGTGTGAAATGTGGCCGTGATGAGAAGAACAAACATGAATATGACGAGGACCGTCCATCCGAGAAAAACAAAACGACGCAGATCGTGGCCATGGGAAAAAAGAAGGAGGCCACCGGAAATGAGCCAGAGTGGCAAAAGGCTTGACAGTCGAGCAAGATGCATCCAGTCCCCCAAGCTGAAAACGTTATCGCTAGCTCGCCAAGCTCCGATCAGGGACGTCATCATTCCTAAAGATGTGATAGGGCTGCCTTCACACATCCAGAGACTTAAGCTGATTGAAAGGAGAAAGAAAGCTAGGCTCTCTTTGAGCACGTCGAGTCCATGTAAATGCCCAAGCGAAAGTTGGAAGCCTTGATGGCTGGCGAAAATGCTACTGGTAAGCCATATCGATGCCATAGCCGTAGATGACATAATAAAAATAAGAGACATGACGCGCAACTGCATTTGGAGATGTCTCGTCCAGACCATCAAACGCCATAGAGACACGATGATGACGGCGTCGAGAACCACCCCGACGTACTGAAGCGAGATGACCTGCAATCGACTATCCTTAGCAGGAAAACAAAGGAAGTTCGAGCGCTTCAATTGATTCATGGTCCAAAGCGTTCCAAGAGAAATGAGAAGTGTTCCAAGGAGGGAGCAAATGAACTCCGCTCTAGGACCGGTCATCCAATCTCGCAAATCATCAATGAAAGTCCTCCAAGGATCCTCTGAGTCCTCCACAGCAGGACTTCTCCAGTCACCTTGCCATGTAATCCAGTGGTGTGCGAGAAGCAAAAGACAGATACAAGACTAGATTTGGAAGCATTAGCCATCGGCTTGCAAAGCGGCTAGGAATTCGACTTCGAGTGGAGCTTTTGGTTTTTTACCTCAACGCCGTAGAGGGAGCACTGTTGTCTATCGATCACAAACTGAAGCACTTCCAAACGTGCAACAATGCAAGCAACTGTGACTAAAATTGAGCGCCGCTTTGCACGTGCAGGCAGGAAAGAAGTCAAGCGTTTCGCTGGCTCGGGCCTGTCTGCGGCTCCAAACAAGCCTCCATGTCCTGGGTTGGAATCAGATCGCCCACCATCGCCGGAAAGCCAGCGCAACAGGATACTGATGGACAGGCAGATCAGGCCACTGACAAGCAGGACTAGTGATGATGACAACCGCGGCCGATCTGAATGGGTGATCAGCATAGCAAGGCAGGTCAAGAGGGAGACTGGGTCGTCATACCCGACAGAAAATGGCGATCTAGTGAGTTGTGCAAGTAACTAAATGAGAGGATAGCGCTGACTCGTGTTAATGAATGCACTCGTTTTTATACAGAGCTCAGGCGATCAACGGGGGGGAATACCACAACGCCGAGAGCTGGTGTCTCTGTGACCGTGCCATGGCATCAGTGGTGCGGCAGCTTGTGCTCCGGTATTTTGCAAATGTTGGCATGCATTTGAGCGGAGATTCAAGAGAGAGGGAAGAGGGAACAAGCACGATTAAGAATCTACGAGGACATATTGCAGTCGGCCTCTAGATGAGAAAAGAGTCCCAGCACAACTAGTTCTAACCTGTTCAGGGGTGGCTGTAGTGGCGCGCTAAGTCGTTACGTAATCAGACTCTCCTGGCTTAGAAGTCCTAGATCCAGGTTAGCATCCTCGAACACATATCTTCCTGCTCTTGCAGACCTTGCAGAAAATGCTCAAAAATGTTGCTGAGCACTTGAAGCCAAAGCTGCAGAAGTTATGGCAGGTCTCAGCGATGCACCGTTTGTGCAATCGCTTGCAGTTCCAGCTGTAAGCTCGTTGATCGCATTCCTCGGTTATTTCTCGCAATGTCTGTTTCGAATGCCGTCACTTGACCCCGGTCTGCCATCAAAACGAGAGACTACCTTATTTAACATCCTGTTGGCTTCTCTATGGTACAGTTACTTCAAAACTGTCACCGAGGACCCCGGTCGGTACGTTCTCATAACAATGGATATCAAGACTACAGGAAACTGGTGCAAAATATGCTCTGCGCCAAAACCTCCCAGAGCTCATCATTGCCGACATTGCGGCCGGTGTATTCCAAAGATGGATCACCACTGTCCTTGGACTGCCAACTGTGTTTCCATGACGACCTTTCCGCATTTCTTGAGATTCCTTGTATTCGCCAACGTTTCCCTCTGGATGTTGTGTTATCTCCTCTGGCAGAGATGCTACTCTCTTTGGAAGGCACGACACTTGCCAGCTTACCTGGGACCAAGTCTGCAGGCACTGACTGGTCTTGCTGTTACATCCTTCGTCTGTTTCTTCACGTTACTCGCCCTTGGAATCATGCTCGCAACGACAGTGAAAGGTTTCTTGTTTAATTATACGATGATCGAAAGCTGGCAAATGGAGCGACATGAGGCTATCCTAGATAGCAGTGGTCGGAACTGGTGGGATCTGAGTGGTCCGAACGGCGAGCCTGTCACGTTTGAAAGAGTCGAATTCCCGTATGACCTCGGCATATTCTCCAATATGTCTCAGGCAATGGGAACAAAAAATTTCCTTCTATGGCTCCTGCCTTTCTCTGGTGGCCCGAAATTGAGCCAAAATGGGAAAGGTCTTGGTTGGGAGTGGGTTGAGAATGGCTTCAATCGCAAGCAAGGAATGTGGCCTCCCCCGGATCCTGAGAAAATGCACAGAAAAAGAAGGCCATGGCTTGCAACCCAGAGAGACTTGAACGCAGTACTCAAAGTCGCGATGTCTCCGGAAGAGCAAAAACGTGCCTTCAAGGCACGGCAAGCGCAGGACGCGGAACGAAAGAGGCTTCTTCAACGATCAGAGGAAAATGGGAATGATGATCTTTCAAGTGACTACAGCGACCACGCCGAATTTGGAGCAACAGATGATTGGAGAAACACCGACGGCGACACACTGGGGGATTACGGTGTCGACGAAGATGCTGAGGAGTATCCCACATCCTCAGTCCCAGAAGATGACATGCCCCTTGCAGAGCTGATGCGCCGTCGAAATGTGTCACGAACAAATGAGGTAGGGTAGCATGAGAATATGGCAGCTCCGGACTGATAGAATTATCCTGTCTGTATGCGACGATCTGTTCGTTGATCAGGCCTTGTCACAACGGCGAGGGCGGGAGATGAAGTTGCGTAAGTCCGACTACGATGCCAAGACGAAAAAATAAATACCTAATAATAATCTAGGGGTATTGGAAAATTCGTCAGTCGACACAAGCCTCTTCTTCACCAGTCATCATCATCCTTGTCTCTTTGCATCGCGTTTTTCCGCGCCAAAAGAGCATCAGCCAAACTTCCTGCGAGACTCGGTGTCGGAGTATTACTTCGACTGCCTTCTGATCCACTGGCACCGTTCATGCCGAGACCTGAATCTCGTTGAGTCAGGTCAGCTGGTCTTCGTGCCGCTGCGGGACGCTTCGCCGGCGGTGCAGGAGGCGTTGGCTTTGATTTCGCGGACGGGGGAGCTGGAGGGGGCCTTGGAGCCGGTGCAACTTGTTCCTCAACATAAGCTGCTGGAACCCAGGCCTGACCTGAATCATTCTTGGCTAACCACCAACCTGCACGGTATGTCAGTCGCCATTTACGGATTATGCATCGGGGATCTGGGGAGATGGGCGAATCGGGACAGACCATTGTTCTCCTTCTGTATGATTTCTAGCAGTTCACCCGCTTTCACGGAAAGCTCATTATCCCTCTGGCCGTTGAACTCGTACAGTACTTTCGCCATAATTTTATGTCGAGATGGTGCACCAGTAGGTGGCGGAGGAGGTGGCGCCCGAGTTGCACCTCCATCGCCACGAACTTGATTCCGTGTGTGACTTGGCAGAGGTTTGCCAGCGAGACCACTACTCGGAATGTTCGCTGTGCCAGCGGTTGCGGTTGATGCGGATGTCGACAAGAGTGCTCCTGGAGGTTGGGGTGAAGATCCTATGCCAGGCCTTGGGCGAACCTGTGTCGCCCGGCTATTGGCTATTCTTGAAGGCCTGCCACCTGGGCCTCCAGGCTTGATCAGTTTACCACGAGTAATTGGACGGGGAGGGACAGGTTTGGCTCTTGGCATTGGTCGTGAAACAGAATTCGGCGATTCTCCCGGTTGCGTGTGGACCGCACCACTTTTATAAAAGTCTACAGGCGATGGAGAGTCCTTCAAGACCTTGACTTGTTGAAGCTTATTCGGTTTCTTCGCGTACTCAATGACGTCTCCGATTTTGAGATTGAAACCACCAGGCATCGCTCTTTGCATTTGGGTGAAAATTTCGGTCTTGAGAACGCAGTTCAACAAAGGATCGGCTTCCTGGGCCGATCCGACCCCAAGAGAGAACCAATCGTCGCGACAAACAGAAGTTCCGACGAATTTGATGGCGCCGAGAGGAATGGTCCTTTCTGTCGAGATTTGGACTTGGCCGTTGGCCAGCAGCTGAGCAATGATGTAGAAGTTGCTGTTCGTAATGATGATCAAGCGTGGGCTGGGTTTGCTCGATCTTCCAAATTTTGCTTCCAGGATCTCTCCTCGACATGAAAAAATCGCACGTTCATTCGAGCCGATATCTGCGGCTTGCCTTATCTGGGCACCAGGACCTGCCGTTGCGTTTACGCCAAGGTAATCCCCAAGGAATCTCCGAGATCCCAAAAGACTCATTCTCCTTCGCTCTTTGCGGGATTGCAGGAGTCTGTGACTTTGATCGCGGAGCTGAAGAAATTCGGCTCCAGTGCGTTTTTTCCGCCACATCCGTTGTATCCGGGTTGCGGACTCGGCACGGTAGGCTAGATATGCACGCCACATCCTCTGAATACGGGTGGCCATATTATGCCAATATCTATCTCGCATGTGCTCCAACGCAAAGAGAGTCTCTGGAGACTTGATGAATGCCTTGGTCACACCGAGCTGCCACTCCTCCTTGGGTATGCTGGTATCCTTCAAAATTTGTTTCACTGCTGCCTCTGTGGAGCCTTGCCATGTGAACTCGCCTGCATACGACGTGGCAGGCGAGAGAAGAAAAAACCGATCAACAAATTTGTCGAATGATTGGCGATAGGCAAAGCCGGCGCGTCGAATTCGAACGTTCTCTTGCAAGCCCAGGTATTTAATTTGATGGAGGACATTCGCGCTCATGTATTCGGTTGGAGACTTGTTCTCGTTTGGCTTGATAGTTCGAATATACGACGGCTGACACTTCATCAGCGCGTCCACCAAGGCATTTGCAGAAGTCCGGATAATATCCCCAGCCGATGGCGGCTGCTTTCGATTGTCCTGGTCAACTCGTTGTGGGAACAGCACGTGAACGAATTGATTGCCGCTATGTTGGAAAAGATTGAGGAGACCCTTGAGCAGTTGATCTTTGTTCTTATCAGTTATTCCGTCAACTGTATAAGAAACATCTCCAGCATAGTGCTTCACGATAAAGCTCCCCTGACGAGGAGTCAAATGAGCGTGAGACATGCCGTTGATGCTTTGCATAAATGTGCGATCACATGCAGCAGGGTCAGCATGCGCTGTCTTGGTGGCATCTTTCAATGCTGAGAAAATTCCTGGCGGGCGGATTTGCTCAATGAGGTCACAAACAACTTTGTTGTCGAAATAATTGATTGGCGTCCACTGAATTTTCTCTCTAGCATACTCCTCCTGCTCAGTCTTCAACGTCAACTGTATGAAGATCTGTTGAAGTTTTTCGTTCACGTAATTAATGCAAAGCTGTTCGAAGCTGTTCTTTTCGAAAATTTCAAATCCGTAGATGTCTAATATTCCAATCGTATTTGCTGATGCTTGCCTTGATTTCAGCGACCTGTTGATTCTTTCGACGATCCAATCGAATAAGTTGTTATAAATAGCTTTGGCCAGGGCGTCACGGGTGGCAGTAGCCTGCGCCGCGTTGGCTGGCGATTCGATGACTTCTCCATTTCGTGGAGTCAGTATACGGATCGTGATGGCGTGAATAAGCTGCTGCGATGAAACCTCCAAGAGGTACGCAACGAAATCCACGACAGACTGATCAGCTACAGCAGCATAGCCACTATCATCCTCTTGAAAATGAATATTGCCGATCCATAGTACAGCCGCCAACATACGAAAGATTTCATCTTGTTCGCTTTGACTGAGCCCAATGATCTTCATAGCTTGAAGTGTGTCTTGAAAATCATGGATGTCATCGATGCCATCCACATCGAAGCATTTTGAACGACTTGTGTAGACATATGTTTCTGGCTTTTGAATTCCAAACAGCTCTTGATACTGCCGTGAAGCTCCTTTTGTGAATTGATAGAAAATATGAAAGTTGCGTTCGTTTGTGATTTGGCCGACGACTCGAGATTTCTCGAGGAGGTAATTTGTAATATCGGCTCCCACAGGTTCACCAACAGAGTTAAAGTGTATCTGGAGGTACTTCCCGAATCTGGAGGAATTATTATTTCGAAGGGTTTTTGCATTTCCGAAAGACTCGAGTAGAGGATTGGTCGCCAGAACCATTTCCTTGATTTTCTTGATATCTCCAGACTGCTCGCCAGACACGTTCGCAATGTACTGCATGATCCTCTTGGCCGCCTCTGTTTTACCAGCACCGGATTCGCCTGATATGATGACGCACTGGTTATCATGGTAGGCTTTCATGTTGTAGTAAGCCGACTCTGCAATTGCAAAAACGTGCGGCGGCATCTCCAAGCGGTTCTTGCCTTTATAGCTGTCGAGTACATTGTCGGTGTAAATACCAAGGTCGCGGAACGGGTTGACTGAAACCAGAACATGACCAATGTACGTGTAGATCTCGGCACCTTCGAATCTCTTCTTCAAATTCTCGTTTATGGCTTCATTTGAGACTTTACTCAGTAAAGTCAGGTCCGACACGCCGATCTCCCTCTTCTTGGTCGCTTCAAATGTCGCTTTCTTGGGTCTACCGCCTCCAGCCGCTTGAGAACTCGGCGCGCCGGCGCCGGCGTTGCGCGCAGATTTGTCCTTGGGTCGTCTGGATATGCCCTAACATCAACGCATTCGAAGATCAGCCTTCACTGTACTGGGGAGACCTGATTGAACCATTTGCCTTCAGCTGTTGGTCTTCTTTACCATTGTGGAGGATGATAGTCGGAATGGACGGAAATAGTTGAAAAATGGGCCGATTAATTGACCATCAAGAGGTCGACGCTTCGACGAAGGAAAGGTCAATGAATGAGAAGTTTTCGAACGTGGCGACCACGCATCGCGATCTGTCTTGTCGCACCTTCGGGTTGTTTCAGATGCGACTGACAACTGACGCGGCCGCTGTGCAATGATGCGATGCCGGATGGTGACGAAGAGTCGCCGATGATTATCCGTCTATGCACAGCCTCAGACCTACGAATCAGTAGCGGGGATATGGCTGTTCTTAGTCATCGCGACGAGTTGGCGTTCCAAGCACGTTTTTGAGTCGGGCAGAATATTTCGCTCTAATGCGGAAGAATCGTGGAAGATAATAGCTTCAATCTGAATGACTTTTCCTGAGCTACTGATACACTTATTCCTCGCCCTGGGCCGCGTCCGACGCCTCTGTTTATCACGAGGGTGATAGGCTATGATATGGCATCATGACGGCAATCTTGCAGCAACATGGAAGAGCAAGACCCAAGACATGAAATGGCGTTCCTCTCTCGTCCATATGCTTTCGTCTTGTCCACCCCACACAAAACGCTTTTTGACTGGGATGGTAGGATTCCATATTGTTGCTCCAACCGTTCATGCCCTGAGACGCAAAATCCGCTGCTTGTCTTGGCCGATGGGTCATGCCGAATCATGCGGGTCACCAAGTGGTCCGCTTTCTGGCTGCGGGGTACCCCTACCTCCACGGGTACGTACCGTAGTGCAATGTTGCTTAGCAACATGCAGTGTGCATGGCAATTCCTCAGCCATTGACCCTAAAGACCGATAAATCTTGCGCGAGCAAATCAACAGCAAGTCACGATGCCAAGAGAACAGAAGCATAGCTAAAAACTTTATTGGACGAGGTTTCAAGGTGTCCGAATCGTTGGAATTGTAGGCGGGATTTGGGATCGCCCCGAGGAGCCTACGCGCTTGTTCCAGGTGTGGAGGATCGATCGCTCTCGGCTTACCACAACTATCACCCAAGAGCTAAATGAATACTCCGCTAGCCTGCTGTCACGCGCCCTTGCCTTCCTCCTCCTTTAACTCACTTGAGCTTTCAAAATCGTGAGCTGGCCTTCAATTTTCGACCCCCCGAGGCATCGACTTCATTCGCATCTCCCTGCATTACTCTTCAGATATGTCTGTCTCCACTGACCATCAACCCAAGGCGGCGGTCGACGAGACCCCGATTTCGCCAGTTCGACCCGATGCGAGGAAGAATTCATTAGAAAATCATTTGATGCACCGGCCCGATCGAACAGAGCTTGTTGACAGTGCGTGACCGATTGCGTGACCGCAAACACAATGGAGCCGAGGTCACCATGAACATTTGATCAGTCCCTCAACCATTTTAGCTGTCCTGTTCTAAGTCATCACGGGAAACTGATGGTTCATTGCTGTAGAGAACATCCTTCCAGCGTCCTCGGCTGCGCCAGGCCTCATTGCGCACCAGAAAGAGGTATGCTTGAGTTTCCGGACCTTGAGCGAAACTTCACCAGTGCCATAGCGAAGCCGGAAAGCTGACGAGTGCAGCTCGAGAGAAGCATGCTCGAGGACAAGCTTAATGACAAAATATCGCACCGTCCAAGTCCTGAAGATCTCGTCAAAGGTGGAGTTTTGCACGATGATCCGCGAAGTGCAGATCAAGCATACGAAGAGGCAATTGAAGAAGAGTACGCAAAGCGCGAGGGTGGCGCTTAACTGGCAGGGACTTTCAGTGACGAACTGAATTCGTCAACTTTGTTTTTCCGGCATGCGAAATTGCCTTCGCGAAAGGGAACATGTTGGAGCATCTCTGCACATTCTGTCTACATGTAACGCTGTACGTTCATCAAGCAAAAACAAGTTTGTATTTACCGACGTTACTTTGAGGCCACAGGCAAGTAGAAGAGAATGCGGGTTGCATGTCAATTGTTCTCCGAGGTCGCCAAAATCGTCAAATAGTGAGGAGAAAGATGTCAAAGTTGGGACCTAAAAAAACTGGGCACATGACTTGCAATCATTTGACATTTCGACAACGGTTGCCTGTCATCTTGTGGCGTAGTGTTAATACTCTCGAGTTTCTCTTTCGAAAATAGTAAGAATACTCCAGCGGACAACATCTCCGCTGGCGTGACTGCGCTTGGCGATGAACTAACGGAGCCTGCGTGCGACAGCTGGCGTGCAACAGCCACCGATACGAGGCAAGGAATACGTTGGTGTAACCTGTCACCGCGTACTCAACGCAAAGTTGCTGCATCTACTAACTATACAAGGGGAAGAGGGGATCCTTCGGATTGACGGCAGTGTAGGCTCATATACGCCGAGGAGGCACAAGTGGTCTGACATTCTTTCAGCCAAAGACATACGATTCACCCCATGCCTATCAGGAAACAGCTCCTCCTCCTCCTCCTCCTCCTCCTCCTCCTCCTCCTCCCGCCCCCATTCCTTCTGGATAGACATGGAGACATTGGCAGTAAAAGACTCTGCTAAATTCCCGCGAGTTCCCATATAGTAGCAATACAGGCTCTCGAACAGTGTGATACAGGCTCACGAGAGTATCTAGACATCGACTTTAGATGCTGTGGTCTATCGAACACGATGCCGCCTCTTGACACGTTCTGGATCTGAACGAGCGCTTTAGTGAAAAGCGATCAGTCAAGGTCACATCTGGAGCTCGTCATCTCAAGACCTCAAGACCTCGAATATGTGCCAACATAACCAGGGCTGGGCGACCCAACCTCGTAGCCAGCCCTCCTGTGGTTTATCACTCGGGCTTCATTCGATGATTTTTCTACCTGAACGAGGTGTTTTTCTTTGAAACATTAGAGAAACAGTAAGGTTCAGAGGATTGCTTACGAGAACTCACCCGCGCCGTACTGACGGTAAGGTCCAGGGGATAGAGATTGGTCGTTGGAGGCCGTGGATGTACGAACAGATGGCTCAGTGGAACGGGAGCAGGAGCTGGGGACCGAGACATCTCGAGTTGTCTGATGAATCTGGACGTTGTAAGAGCTAGACATGTTGGAACGAAACAAGAGTAATTCAGAATAATGCGGAATTAGATTGTCTGCTTCGATGGAGAGATGCTGAAGGAGGTTTGGGATCAGGCGTCTGCAACGCGCGTACGGGGTCTATTTATACAAATCCAGAAATATACGTGCGTGCGTGCGTACGTGCGTGTACGTACGGACATGTATGTGTATACATCTTCGCAAGCGGGTGTGCTTGTACTTGGCTGTATGAGTGCTTCCAAAGTCCCGGTTAATGCGCTATGAAGACTTCAGGCGACAACGAGTACAGGGGCGCCATCCCAGCACAAGGCAACTAGTTTCCAAACACGAGTTGAGTCAGTGCTGTCCGTCATTTCGCCTTGAAAGCCCGGATGACGCCAAGACGGACGCAGGAAATGGCAGGCGAGCTCGGCATGGGGAAAGGCAGGCCTCCGGTGTCGCAGAAAATAGTGAGGCCTCATGATTTATAACGAGGCAAGACCTGATTCGGACTAGTCGGTTGCAGAGTGCCGGAGGTATGCTGGCCTTGTTTCCCTTTAGCTACACCGACGACAACAAGCCTTGGTTATACAAAGGACATGCTTGTGTAAGAGCGAGGCGAGGTGGCGAAAATCCTGAAGCCAATGCCAAACCAAGAAACAATGCGCCTGACAAGGTGTGATTTGAGATGAGGCGAGCAAGGGTGGTGGCACTGGGCTGAGTGTGAACTGGAAAGAATCGCTGCATGAAACTCACTCATAAGCTTCCTTCCTCCAAGAGCAGCCAGACGGCTTTTGGTTGGCAGCCAGTATGAGAAATTCAACCGAAAGAGCGGGCATCATCAATGGGGGCCGACCAGGGTTCCCAAAGAAACAAAGCACCTGGGTCTTTGATGAGAAGACAATCGTGCATGGGTGGTGCTTGGTGGCATTCTTTCTTCTTTCTTCTGGAGGAGTATCGCTGTGCAAAGCGCCATGTTGTCCGGCTCTCCTCTCGGTCAGGGCGAGCAACGCTCGCAACAAGTTAGGAGTAGCGCATCGGCGCGCTTAGGAGCGTCGTATTACGTCGCTTGACGCTGGTTCTGCAAGCAGGGCTTCCTTTGCCATGGCCTTGCCGCATTTCTGCTCCACATCCTGAGGGTTGCGCCCTGGCAGGCTGATGGCCACATTCCTTTATGCTGCTGTGTTCTGCCGTATCAGGCATGTCGTGTTTCCAGGGGTGATTGGAGCCTAACTGCACAGCCATCTTGGCTGAGCGAAGGCTGAGACTTGCACGGATAGGTCGATACTTCGAACTCCGCCTGGAAGATGTCTTGTGACGAGGCAATCTGTAAGCCTCTGGGAGGCAGCCATTCTTCACTTGTCTCGGTGCCCTCAGAATTTTCGCATTGGCGGGGCTGAAGGATGAGGGAGTGTCATAGATAGTGCCGAGAAGATGCAGCATCTGCAGGTACGTGAAGCTGTCATCAAGCTACTCTATGATTTTCTTGAAAAACGATCGACGAATGCACCTTATGCAGGTACGTCTGGCCTTCTGCAACGGCACCTTCGAATTCACGTGCGCAGGCAAAAGTGGTACGATCTGAATTGGTTGGCTGGATCGATGTCCTTGCAGGCACGCCAAGTTTGTGGTCCCTTTTCTTTACATGGACACATGAACGCCGTGTGCATTCCGCGCAGCCTTTGATGGGTGACGCAGCTCAATACGACTTCGCAACCTCGCCGCAATTATCAGCCTGTCATCCCCTCGGCCTCGGGCCGGCCGATCGCATTGGCTCGCAGCGCCAGAAGCAGCAGCAGCAGAAGTAGGCGCAGACAACTGAGTTGGTTGACACCCAGATACACCGCAGGGAGACTGCAGCTGTGCCGCCAATCGCTACTGCCGAACGCTTGCTGCCTCAACTTATTCGATACATGTATACTACCTAGTACTTAGTAGGTATAATTCTTTCCAGAGACGTCCATCATCTGAGGACCTATCTACAGTACATACAGTACATAGATCATATGTATAAATGCAGATATGCATGCATGCAAGATGCGGTCCGATAAGCAAGCGATGCATAAGCTATACCAGCTTGCCCATTCTCACACCGACAGCGAAATCTCATGCATCATGCTTGCACAGCATTTGACGGTGATCCTGCACGGTGCTCGGCGTGACTAGAAGACCCACGGGACGAATATTACTAGGTACTACCTAGGTACCTAGGTACGTACTAGCCCCACGCAATTGGGCTCCTTTTTCCCGCTTCCAATTTGGGGCTTTGCTTTCACCGAGCACGCTGCCCCATGTCATTCGCGCTACACGCTCTTACGTACCTTCCTGAAATTTGAGGTTGAGGCTTGTCGTCATCGCAGCCCCAAAGACCTTGTACTCGGCTGAAAAAGATTGGTAGACGTGTTGCACACCAGAATGAAGGCCACTCTTCTCTTGTCTGTACTTGCGGCGGCAGCAGCTAGCGTTGTAGCCGCCGAGGAGCTCAAGGTAGAATGTGATCGCAAGACAAAGGTTGGCGATACAGTGTCTATGCATTACAAGGGCACCCTTGGAGATTCCGGGAAGAAGTTTGACGCCAGTACGCATTTCCAAACACTCAACGATCAGAGAATGCAAGCTTACATGTTTGGAATCTCAAAGGCTACGATAGAGGACAACCTTTGACTTTTGTTCTGGGACGTGGCCAGGTCATCAAGGGGTTCGAGCTCCTCCCGAATCCGTTCCTTGTTGACTGTGGAGTTGCTGACAATCGCAATAGTTGGGACCAAGGGCTACTCGATATGTGCATTGGAGAGAAGAGGTGTGCTTACATCTGATTGAGTTTCTTCTTTGAGCTGTTTTGAGTTATTGCTGACGCGGAGGAGAACTTTGACCATCCCGCCCGAGCTCGGATACGGCGATCGAGCTGTTGGTCCTATTCCCCCAGGCTCTACCCTTAGTAAGTCATCGCGATCGTAAGCTTCTTCAATGCCTTTTCTCCTGCTTATTGAACCGTTGCTTCAGTCTTTGAGACCGAGCTCGTTGGAATCCAGGGCGTGCCTCAACCCAAGAAAGAAGAACAGAAAAAGAAAGAGGCCGAAAAAGCTGGCGAGAAGGTAGCTACTGCTATCTCAGATGCTGCTGAGGCTCTAAAGACCTTCATGGCGGATACCGACGACGAGCAAGGACACGAGGAGCTGTGATTTGTTGTAAGCAGATGGGAAAGTCGGCCTCAGCCAATTACATTCTCTCTCAGGAAATACAAACATGATTGAATGCTATCAACAGAGTCGTTCTCCACAGTCTACTCCAGAGGTCTGGCTCATCACAAAGCATGGTACTGGGAACGTGTAAGACCTGAATCGCCGACATGCTCGGCAGGGTCATCCTGAAAGTGGTTGCCTTTCGTAGCAGAATAGTACAGGATTGTCTTTCTTGGCATTCATTTCGTCATCTATTGCTATGAAAAGGAAAGGGTCTGTTGCTTTAGGTCTTTCTGCTGATCCTTCCCTTTTCTCTTATCTTCTGAGCGCTGCCTCTTCGGCCCACGCTGAGTATCTTGCACAGAACTGCATATTTGACCTTGTACAGCATCTCGGATTGTTCGTCGTGATAGACACAGGTCAATGTGGTCATTGAAGTCTTTGTCATTAGCGTCTTGTGGTCGAAGACACACAGGGCAATCCCACCACTGCGCTGGTGTCTCTGGCGTCCGCTTCCTGGGATTTGGAACTGCTATCGCATTATAGCTTTCAGTGGCGAGGTCATCGGCTTGTTTCTCACTGCCTTCTGAATGTCTTTGATTTGAGTGCTGATTGTTCTCCAGCAAATGGAGATCGCGGTCTTCATGCTCGTCCATTCTTGCAGGCGGCAGCTCCATCCCAGTATGACATCTTGGTGGCGAGCTCAGCCCGGCCATCGTCTTCTTGAAACCGAAGAACGCCATCGTGTCAGGTTTGATCGTGCTCACAAGATGAGTGCACCGCAACCCCATCAGTCTCAACTTCATGCTGGGCAGCTCTTGTTCTAATTTGGTCAGTACTGGCAAAGAGAATCTGTAAAGATCATCACCCGAGCATATTGCTTTCGGCAACACGGTCTGTCGCGTGACAACCTCAAATGTATGCAATTTGATTTTTAAGCAGAGGGTTCTTCCCCTGCATCCGATTCGACTCAAGTCTTTCTCCAGCTCGTCTGCTGTCCAACGCAGCTTTTCCCGGATTTTGACTGGGTCGGACATTTCTTGAAACGTACTTTCAGTACCGACACTCTTTCTTTCATACTCTTCAGCGGGCTGTATTTTCGTTCGGCCTAGACCAAGCAAACAGCTGATGAGGAATTCAAAGGTTTTCGCCCCAAATAACAAATTCAGATACTGTCGCTGATCATATATCTGCCCACAGGTTTTGACGCCGATTTCCGCAAGTTGGCGCTCTAAAACACGACCAATGCCATTCACTTTGCGAGTGGGAAGCTCCCTCATAAACTTCATGATGGAGGCTCTGTCGCTAGGTAACAAGTATTGTCCATTTGGTTTGTTCTTGTTAGAACAGATCTTTGCCAGTTTCGTGTTAGCCGCAATGCCAGCTGATACTGTTAAACCCGTCCTCTGATGGATTTCTCGCCTCATCTCTTCGATGGCTTCGGCCGGTTGGAGATTATTGACGCGACAATGCTCAGTAATATTCAGGTATGCTTCGTCTATGCTGGCACTCTCGTACCGAGAGTCGTATCTCGCAAGGACTTCTCGCACCTCCTCGGCTTTTGCAGCGTATTTCTGGAAGTTTGGTCGAATGAAAGTCAAATTAGGACAGAGTTTTTTGGCCACAAAGCCTGCCATACCAGATCGACATCCAAATTGGCGAGCGACATAATTGCACGTCGTTAGAACACCGCCTCCGACAGCAAAGGGAATATTCTTGATATCGGGACGCTCGAGCTCTTCTACAGCAGCGTAGAACGCGTCGCAGTCGATGTGAACAATAGATTGCGACAAGTCCCGTGACATTTCCAGCTCACATATCATGCGATCAGCCGCTTGCAGCTCGGTCGAAAGATCTTGTTGTTCCAATTTTCGCTTTCTCGCGAGGATTCTCTCGATCTTCTGAGTCAGCTCCCGATCCCTTACTTCTTCCCGATTAAAGAATTTGGAACCCTTGGAAGCATTGTAGATTATATCGGAGACCTGTCCGAAGATGTGTTGGTACGTCAAGGGCCAAACGACGGGCGAGACTGAGATTTCATACCTTGCTCTGATCGACTCTGTCCTGTCCAGCCTTGGTCAGGGATGGTCCAAGAAGATGGTATTTTAGGGTCTTCTTTTCGTCCTCGTCCTCCTCTACGCCGTCCTCTGCTCCACGTCCCGGGGCATCCGAGGAAGACATACTTCAGCCCCGCATGAATCGAGTCAATTCCGAGAGGTGTTGGATGAAGCAGCGAAGTTTTCGGGCCAGCTATATGGTGCGTCGTGAGATACGCAAAGCTCGCTCACCGAAACTGGTAGCAATGCTCGACGGCCGTATGCAGCTTACGCGTTACTCTCTGGCTACTGACGCGAAGTCATGTGACCCTGTCATCCATCTTGGTACTGAGTCATTCGCTCCGAGTCACACCAATCGAGCTCGGCTCCTTCTGCTTATGCAAGCCTATTCTGTGTTTCTGATATATTTCGCCAACATCACGAGGCTCCGAAGATGTCCGTCCGCACCCTCAGAATAGGTACGGGCAACAGCAAAAAATGCCGCTGGAGCACAGCTTGCTAATTTTCAGCGACGTCAAAGGCCTCATTCCTGGTGATGGAATTGGTAAAGAGGTCATCCCCGCTGGTCGCCGTGTTCTGGAAGCCCTTCCAAGCTACTTGAATTTGAAATTTGACTTCTCCAATTTGAAGGCGGGATTTGAGGCCTTCGAGGACACCGGCAGTGCGTTACCCGACCGCACCGTTGATGTACTCCGAAACGAATGTGACGGCGCTCTTTTTGGTGCTGTTAGCTCGCCGACCCATGCAGTTAAAGGATATTCGTCCCCAATTGTTGCCCTGCGCAAACGGCTCGATTTGTATGCAAACGTGCGCCCGGTCAAGACTGTGATGAATGCTCCGAAACCAATCGACATGGTCATCGTACGCGAGAACACCGAAGATCTGTACGTTAAGCAGGAAAAAACGTTCGAAAATGGTCCGGACGGCAAGGTCGCGGAAGCCATCAAACGCATTTCGGAGAAGGCGTCCTTCCGCATTGCTGCAATGGCCGGTGACATCGCCATCCGACGTGACAGACTCCGACAGTCAGGCGCTCCTAGTATTCATTCCGAGGCTCTCGTCACGATTACTCATAAATCCAATGTGCTGTCCCAGACTGATGGACTCTTCCGGGAAGCATCTAAGAGAGCCTTGGGAGACCCGAAATACGCCAGCGTCAAAGTGGAGGAACAGATTGTTGACTCGATGGTCTACAAGCTCTTCCGTCAGCCCGAAGACTATGACGTGATTGTCGCCCCAAATTTGTACGGAGATATTCTGTCCGATGGCGCTGCCGCCTTGGTTGGAAGCCTTGGCCTTGTTCCGAGCGCAAACGTCGGGGAAGGGTTTGCCATAGGAGAGCCCTGCCATGGAAGCGCACCAGATATTATGGGCCAGGGTATCGCCAATCCTATTGCAACCATACGGAGTGCAGCGCTCATGCTCGAATTCCTCGACGAATCTGCCGCAGCTGCCAAGATTTATGCCGCCGTTGATGCTCAGATCGCAGAAGGGAGGCTTCTCAGTCCCGACTTGGGAGGATCAGCAACCACCAAGCAGATTGTGGAGGATATTCTCACGAGGCTGTAGGCGACCGGGACTCGAATTGTCTTTCAACTGATCTCTACCACATCAAAAAGTAACTTTCTTCAAAGAAAAATCTTATTCACAATCCAGCGATTGCCTCCAATGAGCAAGCATCGCGTCATTTCTTAGTAATATCCTGGTTCCATTGGTCCCTTTCACTTAAAGAATTGTTTGGGTATCGCCCTTCAGACTGATTCGACTTTTGCCCGACTGCAAGATGATCGAGGTAAGACATTGGCTACTTTCATCTCGCTGCTTCCGCTTGCGTCTTCCTTTCTTTCCTTTAGGATACGGCACAGTCATTCAGCTTCAGGTTTCCAAGGTGATTCATTCTTGCTTCAGGACAGCTTAGCACTGGCGTGTATAGTGTATCACAACTATCAGGCAGTTCTTGCCGCAGCTTCGAGCTTGATGGTGAAGGAGGAGTAGCGTATACGCAGAAATCTATGGGACGATATGTTCTAGCTCGAGGTGAAGTAGTGCAGGGTTCTACTAGAAGAAGCCAGTATCTACGTACCTACGAACCGGCTATAGTGTTCGACTCGGTTGTATGGCGAAATGACAATGGAATATAGCAGGTTCCGTCTATGGCGGAGTAGTCATCAAAGGATCACGTGTGCACAGATGGGCATAATAATTGTTGCGAAAAGTGTTCCTATATGCACAGAGATTGGGAAACCACTCCTAACAGGTATAATAGCGAGCAAATATAGCATGAGATCCAGGTCGTGGTGCTTGGCTGCTGTGACATTTGCCGCCTTGGCACAAGCTCCACCTCATTGGCTGACCACACTTTCATTGAATATCACTTAAGCGCCGAGAAAAGCGTCCCCTGATGCTACAGAGTGACATCGAGAACGAATGATGATCATTATGCCCCTGTCGCTGTCTGCGGCGACCAGCTGGTGAAAGATCAAAACCCGAGAAAATTTCAGCATGGCATACGACCGATGCTAATCGTCCAACCTCCATACCCCCGGGTCTACAATTGCACGAGAGCAAAGCACGCCACCCGACTGCTGAATCTAGATATTTCCGACGGAGAATTTGTGTGTGCCATAGCACAGAAGTCTGTTAGAGCAATGGCAGCTTTGGTTGGCGAAGAGAACATCGCGACCTTGTGAGTCCGAACATATTCTGGAAGGAAAATGAAGATGGATGGATAGCGTTACTGATCTATTGCGAGCTTGGCGATTAGATTTGGTGACATTCACTACTTTTATGGGACGGTCGACATAAAGCCAAGACACCATCGTTTTGACAAAGGTTCATACGTCTACTTGTTCGAAAATGCTACGGACAAACGATGCCGTATCGAGATAGCCAATCAACCAGGCACTGACGATCAAGATGCATTTGACGGATGTAAGCCTATTGTCTCCGTCGAAACGATGTAGAGCCAGAAGCTGGGCTGAATTTAGTCTTGGCACTAGCACTCGATCACGCCAGGATGCGTTACTCTTATAAGCAACAATGTATGGTGTCGCTATTTGTGGCAGGCCACGTCGATCAAAATGAGTGGCATCTTCCCACGTTCGATCCACGTAACGAAACGAAGTACCATTACAAGATACACTCATTGGACATCTACTTCTGGTCCCAACGGGACGCCCTAGAATTTGTCAATGGTATCAGAAGGGTTTTACCGCCGTCCCAGGTCGAGATCTTGGACGAACTTGGTTCTTCCCACGACGTAGGCTCCATTCTTCAAACAGCAGAGAGTGCGGCCATGTCGACTTCGCATTACGGGGACGAGGCTTCCTTGTCTCAACAAACATTTCGAAGTTTGTCGGAGTCAACGCATAATGCTCAGTCGCTGGAAGTGGCGCCAATGCCTCCACCGCTGCACGCGCCCGCGACCGCGCCCAAGCCAGATTATTTCATTCCGATGGCATATAATCCTGCTGCTCCAGCCGCCCCCGAAGTCATCAAACATCGTGAAAAAACACCGCCACCAGATGAAGACCCCCTCAATCCACTGGCAGTAGCCGTGGCTCATGATTATCAAAAGCAGCCATTCACTCCAGCGCTCCCTATATCGCCCCGTATCCCATTTGCCGTACGCAGTCCTGGCTTGTCGCCAGGCGGAATCGACGATCGGGTTTTATCGCCTCATCTCCCCGGGATGCAAATAGATGCGCCAATGTCTGCAAAGGTTGCGACGGCCTCCGCTGTGTCAAATGGCTCCCCTGCTACCCTTTTCCCGGTATCTTCCACGCCTTCGCCTCCTCCGCCACCGCCTCCTGCAACGTCATCTCCGCTGAGTTCCATGGTGGCGCAGACAGCCTCCGACAATCGCCAATCTTTGGGTGTTGGGCCGTCTCATTTCCCGCCCAGTTACAGACATTCTGGGGCCCAGGGTTCTCAAGATTATTCAATACACCAACAGTTCTATCGGCCAGCTGACGAGGAACTTGGAGCAAATCATCATCATCAGTATCAGCCCAAAACAGAGGGACGGGGGAGGCTGGAGGAAAGTGCCAGTCGCTTGGAGCGGGGTGTTTCGGGAATGCTGAAGAAATTTGAAAGGAAATTCGGTTAGCTCTCTGCACATGCGAAGCGTATTCGCGAATGATGCGATCCCAGCGTGCTGGCTAAGACATGGGTTGCTCGTTTAGTCGCCAATGGGTGAATGGATGGGTTTGATTCGTATCAGTGTTTGCACGCATGGGCTTGCAGTTGCTCAGCACTACCCTATTCCTACATTTTTCTTCGGTGTAGAATGCGCCATGGCGCGGGGTGATGTCAGGCTAGTCAGTCGGCAACCGTGCTGGCCGTAGCCTGCGCCTCGCCCGCCGACTGCTTGCTTACTGGCGCCTCCGGCTGAGGGCCTGCCCCATCCCTGGAACATGTTATCTAGCCACCTAACAATAGGTGTCTGGGCATGTATTTTCGAGATGGAGAGCCGGACGAATCCTGTTTTTGAAACCAAAATCCACATTTCCAGGAGTAAATAATCAACATTTTTGTCGTGGACGATATTTCCTTGATCAACAACGTCGGTTGGTTGGTTGATCGGATGTCTTTTCCCTCCTCTTCGCCCCCCATCCAAAAACCATCAACTTAGGCACTGGTAGAAGCGTCAGCCCGTTAGTAGCTGTCGCCGAGGCAGCCAATCGATTTGAACGACTCGAACCTGGCCAACAAATTCCCCATTTTACTTCTATTGGCCGATAAGTAAGCTGGTGCGAAGACGGGCTTGAGATTGCGGCTGACTGCATATGCAAGGCCGGGGGTCGATACCGGATTTTGGCTGCTGAAGGATCGCCCCGACTTTCTCGCACCTTCATTCTGTCACAACCTCGCGCAAAACGTTCATATGCTGAATCCGACAGAGAGTGAAGAGTCAAATCATTAGAAGCTTTTTCTCAGACCGCACTCATCTCACAAAACCTCTATTTCACCGTCTCCTCAACGACTGCAAGAACACATTCGGCAGATCTAAGAGTCGGGAGAGCTTCACCAGCTGACCCCAACTCGGTGACGCAATTGCCTACCTCATTTTCAGCCCTGAGCAAAGGGTGTCTGTCGGCTTTTCGATAAGCTTGCTACGCAGCTGTCCTGCCCACGCCCTGTTGCATATTTAATACACCAAGTACATTTTGCGCCACGCCATGCGATTAATTTATTCTTCTTGACCCCACCGAGCAGCATGCGTTTCCCGAACTCAAAAGATCAGTATCCGGCGGAGCCTCACAGTCTCATGTGGCGCCGGCGGAATACTGTTCGTCGAGAATTGAACGGAAAGAACCTGACCTCTATAGTACGCACACCTTCCTGTGCTCTTTGATCTTTGGCAAATTAGGTAGGTTGCTGACGGACACTATCGCAGATTGTAATAGCATCAGTGGCTGCAGTCGCTCTTGTGGCCTGTGTCGTGGTCACAATCCTCAAAGCACGCCATCGTCGACGGGCGCGGAACAAGGGGCCGAGTGAAAAACGTCCATGGTCATTTCTTCATATGCTGGGTCGTGATCGCGCCCACCACCCTCGTTATGAGCAGGCCTCTCGCGACCATCCCGAGATAGTAATCCAGTCTCATCCGCTTCGGAGCACGGCATCTTCATCCAGGGCCTTGGGCGCAGGCCAATCATCCTCAGGAGGACCCGGAGTCAACAGTACGCCCGAAACTCAACGCAATTCTAATGTCGACAGGAACACATCCATTCGCTCTGTCATGACTCTTCCTGCATATCGTGCCACAGCAGCAAACAATGAACGCGTCTTGGGGAGAGAAGGCGAAAGAGATGGAGTCGACGTCATAATTGATCTACCCACGGCGGAAGAGGAAGAAGCTCTGCGGGATGAGGAAATGGAGGCTATTTATCAGATACGCCTTGCCAGGCGCACGCAGGCTGCGGAACGAGACGAACTGAGGCGGCAAAGGCGTGAGGCCCGAGCACGAGGTGACACTGTGGCAAATGCCAGGACGCGTGCCGCTACCAATGCCAGCAACCTCCAGGAACTCCGGCAAGAGGTCAGTCGAATCCAAGAACTGCGACAACGGTCTGTTTCGAGTGTTTCATACGCAGACATCGGCGTCGCAAGACACGACGGGACTCGGCTCCGCGCAAACAGCAACGAAAGTGAAAGAATAGGACTCCTTTCGGATGCCGCCAGTATTGCCGTCTCGAGTCTGCCAGAGTCTAGATCCCCTGGCCTACATATTCGAGAGAGGGCCAGCTCCTTGGCCAGCGTTGACAGTGACTTGCGTCCGTTGCCATCTTCTATGACGCCGGTTCAATCGCAACCTGCCACCCCCCGGCTGCCCACCGGGGATTCGAGGTCTTCTTCAGGCCCAGAATCACTGGAGGCTGACTTGGGACTGGAGCCGATCCCTCCCCCAGAGTATGAGGACGTGCCCCTCGATGATGATGATGCTGGAGGGACTGTCGCCTCATTGAACGAGGCACCGCCCGGATATTCTAATGCAGCTACTCCCAGCCCGCCCTTACCTCGCGCGGCCTCTGCCTCCCCGATCTTGCCAGCCAGCGAAGCTGAAACTGTGGCTGGGCAACTAGGGACCAGTGGCTCTCCCCAACAGCCCAATCTGCTGGTCCCCAGGCTTCCGGACATCATCGTTGAAACAACGGACGAAATGCCCAGATGAAAGACACATGGATACATCGATCGAGGCCAGTCGTCTGACCCTCCTCAGTCTACTTACAACGGGAATGCATAGCGTGGCGTCTCGGGGAAACTTTTACAACGCATTTGTCTGATGCCGGTACTGGGTGTCAAGGCTGCTCGTCAGAAGCCTGGCGTGGCAAGCCCTAAAAAACGAGACTATTTGTTACTTTGCGGCTTTGCACGACGGACTTCACGGCGAGATGGATGGAAAGCCGCCCGCCTTGGGCGCAAACGCACCACCAGAGCTGACGATGTTCATGCAACTCTGCACTGCTTACGTTCGGATTCTTTGTCCAAGACTCCAGCCAAGACCTTCTTTCAACTTGGGTCTCTCTGCCAGATGGAAGCCGCCGCCTTAGCTGGGTACTTAATGCAAAGCACCCTGTCAGACCCCAAAAAAAAAAACTGTCGAACATACCAGGATCTACTCACGGCGAACGCAAATTTACTGCAATCAATAGGAATGAATGAACAAGACGCAATGGCGGCGAAGAAAGAAAATAGTAAGACTGATCAAGGAGGAGGTTTCGTCATGAAGCGCTTCTAGCTCGGATATGGTACAGCCTCTGAATTGGGCTTCACGTGAAAATTCATGAATCTGTCTAATAAGTTTGAGAGAGTCGGCTCTTTTTCTTTAATTCGTGTAAACGGGAGGCGACGGGTAAGCGACGGATATGCATGGGCTAGCCGCCAGCCCAAACCCCTATTCCTCACGTGGAATCGACTCTGAAAAATAGCTGGTACATTGGCCTCATGAGCGGCTGATCAATCGGGGCCGTAGGAGTGAATCATATTTGAGCCTCTTGTTTTGCTTCTGTACTCGGGGTAAATCAAATTGCAAGACGCCTTGATATATTTATTGCCCTTTTCTGAATGTGGCGGTCATCATGGCCATTTCACATAGTATAAGAGTTGAACGTTTTGTGGCCCCAAGAAATATCCATCCACACGTGAGGGGCACCCGCCCGCTAACGCTAAAAATCCATCATCCTGCCGAATATGCCGGAAAACTTTTGGGACGACGGTTCAGCAAAGTGGGACGACGGTTCAGCAAAGCCCCCCCTCTCTCATGTGCACAAAGAAGCAATTATCGGCCTGCCACGACTTTCTTTGACGGGGCCGCGCGGGCTGTTGGCGGGGTAGAATTATGGAGGTTCCTCGTCAGCCTTCTTCCTCTTGAGATCGATAGCCGTCCAGGTATTGACCGGCATGCTGATCTTTTTTTCAACTTGCAAATTCACTCAATTAACTTCTTCTCCTCTACATGGGTGCACAATTGGCGAAAGGGGGGGGGGGGGGGGGGGGGTTTTTTTTTTTTTTTTCAACTCCCCTGCTGCGAGCTTACTTTTGGATGACACAGATTACCTGTCAGCGGCCAGGTGGCGCACAGCTAGCTAATGGTGGGGGTCATGAAGCATATATTCCGAGGATGTAACTGTACCTGCTCGGACTTGGACTACAACTGAGGGGCGAAGAGTGCCGCTATGTTGCCGACAGGAGCAGGTACCAGACCTCTGTAGATAAGTTCCCAGATGTAGAGATTCCGTCTTTGTGGTCAAGAAGTGTCGGATGAGGTTCCTGGGGTGCCGAGACAGCGGGCTATGTCGTGCCACTTAGTAACAGCTTTGAAATACACGGAGCTGCTGCCCCCAGACCCCAACTTTGCAGTTCCTGGTTCATAAGAGCTGCCGACACTGCTCCCTTTCTCTTTTGTTCCTAAATCCTCAATCCTCTCTCTCTCTCTCTCTCTCTCTCCAAAAAGCCTCCATATTGGTCTCACGTCACTTGTTTCTAGAGACAGTTGAAATCATGGCTCCCAAGATTGCCATTGTCTATGTAAGTGTCTCTCTGGCTGCACACGAAGCATTAGTCTTCTCTCCTGCTTTTCTCGGCTGAACGCGGATCTGCGTGAAAATAACCTTGGCTCTGATCGCCCCTGACCTTCTTTCGTAGTATTCCATGTACGGCCATATTCGGCAACTTGCCGAGGCCGAGAAGAAGGGCATTGAAAAGGCCGGCGGCACTGCCGACTTGTTCCAGCTCCCCGAGACCCTTTCGGACGATGTCCTAGCAAAGATGCACGCCGCTCCCAAGCCCAAAGATATTGCAGTTCTTGAAGATCCTGCGACTTTGAAGGATTACGACGGTTTCCTGTTCGGGATTCCCACTCGATACGGCAATTTCCCCGCACAATGGAAGGTTTGTCGAACCTGAACTCGTCTAGGCTTGCGATGGCTGGATTGGCTGTCACGTCGGATCAAGACTTGCCATGACTAAATGACGTCTGTTCAGACTTTTTGGGATCGAACCGGCGGCATCTGGGCAGCTGGCGGTTACTACGGCAAATACGGCGGCCTCTTCATCTCCAACGGCACCCCGGGTGGTGGCCAAGAGTCAACTGCCATTGCGGCCATGTCGACCCTGGCCCACCACGGCATCATCTACGTCCCCCTCGGCTACTCCAAGGCGTTTGCTCAGTTGACCACCATGAGCGAGATTCGTGGAGGCAGTCCTTGGGGTGCTGGCACCTTTGCCGGCCCTGATGGGTCTCGCCAGCCCACTCCGCTTGAGCTGGAGGTTGCCACGATTCAAGGCGAGGTGTTCTATCAGACCGTGGCAAAGGCCATTCACTAAGTCTGAGGAAGGATGGCCCACTACAAACCTTGAGCCGTCGGAATGCCACCAAGCGCTTTCAATCATTGGGCGAGAACAATGTCCCGGCGGCGGTTTTAAAAAGAGGAAGTACGAGGGCACATGCAGTTGATGAGCTGAAATGTACTGTATCGTAGTGAGATTCCAAGTAAAGGTTCTCCACAACGAACCGGGAGAACAACCAACATAAGGGTTCAGTCCCAAGACCACTTACTTACAATGCGTCCAACACCGTCGTGACAATCTCGCCTTTCGGTCAGGACATGTGACGATGTCATTGATCTGCTTGAAGCCGTGTCCAATCATCTTCCGACAATCATCTTCTGATTGAGTGCGTGTGGATGGAGAAGAGGCAATAGATGCAAGCTATTCAAGGCATATTTATGCCGTATGCCACCCGAACATCCGCAATCTCTCAAGCTCACTGAGAGCTGAACATACCCAACTCCTCACGTCGCTTAGGCATGTCAGCTTGCCTTGTCAAGAGGACTCAATGACAGCGCGGAAAAAACACCACCGTCACGAACAGCAATGTTCTTATCCAAAAATGTGCCAAACTTTGTATAGTGCCTATCGACAACGAACCGTGAAACCCAGTGCTTTCAATATTTCTTGAATCGATGAGTGTAAGTGTATCTGTACTTTTACACGAACCATTCAAAAGCACGCCAGTCTTAGAGTATCAATGTGATGTAATTCAAGTTCCCCCGACTCTAAGAATGTGACAATATTGCGTTTTGCTTCAATAGCACTTGGCATGAACCCTTCATAAGAAGTCGCAAGCATCCAATCCATCTGCGAGCGTACATGCATTGTTCTTGGGTCATGAGCCTGCTCGAAGGGGGCTCATTTGCATGATATCAACGAAGTTCGCGCATTCTAAGACCTGCCCTTTGACTCCTGGACATGGAGGTATGGCTTCGCGTTGATGGCTATCGTAGGAACTCTTCGGAATTTCGAGCACTATTGAACTAGCATTTCCGTGTCATCACTTGCCCTTGTATCGCAAGACTCAAATAGCCAAAACCCTTCCTCGTCTTGCGTAAGTGCAACCCTTGAATTGGAGAGTTTCTCTCTACCATGATCCGGATCCATCGCCCTCGACGCTTCGTATAGCAGGCGCTCGTCAACTCGACAGAGCAGCATTGCCAAATTACTCTTCTTCCACGAACAGACCTCATAACGAATCGACGCGACAATGGTGCTGGCCAGGAAACCAAGACTGACCAGAAGGATTGCCGGGGGATATATCATCCAAAGCCATTGCACTTGGATATATCCAGCCATGGTGGAGGCGCTTCCCTCATACTGTGCAGAGTGCAAATCCCGAATTCTCCCATGGACACGAAGCTCGTTTGTCAAGCTCCGGCTGATCCGTTCAATCTAGGAGCCAGGGTCGGCTGTAGCTTGCCACATAGCTTCTACCCAGTCAGACGGGAAATTGATAGCTTCGGGCGAGCATTGGAAGTATCCTTGCGTCAAGGAGTCCATGAAAACCCGCATGGTTTTCACTGCGCGATCTGAGACGCTGTATCGAGAGCCCGGCGGGATTCCCTTTTGGGTTGGTAAATGAACGAAGACATACTCGTCGGACAAAAAGCTATGCGTGGGTTCAAAATGAGTATCGTGAAATTCTCCCACAACGATTTGGCTCGATTTTCCGTTTTCTACCGACATGGCGTAGATCTTTGTACAGAACCAGAGGCTGCACTGATACGCACTCGATCTCGTTCCGGTGGTACGGTTTGATACAGTCATCAATTCGAAACGGGACAAGAACGCCTTTCCGAACCCCTGCTGGTCCTTCTGTTGATCCTCTATGGGTCTTACCATGAACGATTCCGTTTCGAGTCCCTCGGGCACGGTAACGTTCGTGACAGGCGAAGCTATAAAGATGCAAGAATGTGTCTGATCTGTGCAAATGATATCAACCTTTGTTGGCAAGCACTCTGCGCACACACCCAGGGTTGGGAAATCTGGCCAGGTACAATTCGAGGTCCGGCACTTTGGCTCCAGATCGGCAACCTCGACAGAGAGCAACCCGCTGAATATAGCCGATTTTGTCGAGAGCGCAGGTACGAATTCTGCTCGTTTCATTTCAGCCTGTTGTGACTCGAAAACAAGATTTCGAAAGATTTCGAAAGAGACTTTACCGTCAAGAAATCCTTTTTGAATCACGTTGTCCCAGTAGTCGCTCCGGAAAGGTGCGGGTGCTGGAGAGGTGGAAGCGTCTACATATTGACTCTGTTGCTGTACTACAACGAACATTTGTTGTGAGAGCGTCTCGAAGCTATGAGAAATCATGATTGTAACAGCGCCGATACAAGCGAGGTGGCTTTGGAACGTGCGTGTCAGACATCATCCGCTATTAGAAGACGGTATTGTGGAATGATGGCGTACAGTCCTTTCAAACGCCAGAGGAGCGCCAGGCTACCGAGAAAGCCTCGGGATGCTTCGTCAAATGATTCCAGGTCCTTCAATCTAAACACATTCTTCTTGCGACGTTGGTGCGACTTGGAAGCCCAGATCCAGGCAGCTTGACACAAGCATGACTCCACGATCGTTCCTAAGGCCACGCGAAGGATGGTCATGATGGCAATGACAATAGTGTCCAGGTCAAGACGAGGCCCAAATTCTGGAGTCATTCTCTTGTCGTAATACCACAGAACCACCCCGAGGACAACGACGGCGCACACAGCCACGAATGCACACCTATACTCCTCGGTCCAGTTTCTGAAGGTCGTCTGTTTCGAGCTGCCAAGACTGATGGAGTTGAGATACTTGGCCTCAGCATCATCGCCGGCTCCATCGTGCATAGACCACGACGCGCAAGGCACTCGATGCCGCCTGACATGCCGTTGCTGGGCAAATGTTCGCCGACGTCGGACCGGAGCAGTAGAGATGGCTTCCATCGCTTGGGAAATTCGCACCAATCATATATGTAAAGAATCACTGTCGATGCTCGATGGTCATGCTCGCTTGTTTGATTGAGCCGAAAAAAACAGACGACAAGATCACAATTTGACAGATCGCGAGCAGCTGCCTATTTTCTTGGTGGGCAGGTGGTGGGAAGTCATGGACGTAAGCAGCAACGCGCCTGCGACTTGCGAAGTTTGGAAGGCGCCATTTCGTGTCAATCGCCCACGTACAAAGCTAATGCTCGAATTCATCCTCCATTAACATTTGAATTGCAGACCAGTTTCGCTCGCGCACCTACCTAGACTACCGGAATGGCCGCCTTTGGGTGCTTCTTCAAGTAGGATGGGAAAAAAGCACATCCTTAGTCAAACATTATGGCATCGCTGCCATGCGCTATTGCCGCAAGTTTTAATCTCCTACCCACCTGGCAGACGAACTGGCCACGTCCATTCGAGAGAGATACCGGCAGGCACTGAGACGTGGCGGCCGGGCTGATAAAGTTAGCAGGCCCAGCTCGATGCTCATATCTATTGTTCATTCACTGAATTTATACCTCGTTGTGTGCCAACAACCCGTGCATTCTCCGACGAGGCACTTTCTTGTGAATTTGTTGATGCTAAGGGACATTGACTTACACTTCCTTGTCGTGATGAGGTCTGCACATCATGTCCGGGCAAGTCTCATTCAAGGGTTCAGAACTAGGGTTCAACGGTGATGGACAACGTTGCTCAGTGTCTGTCGATTTCGCCCGCTAGGTCATGGTGCGGATGGCGGCTTTACGCAGTCGTCAGGATGGGTTTTAATCCCAGTACCTGATCTCTCCATCCAGACCAGCCGAAGCCACCTTGCTTGTCTCTTGAGGATGCCATCTGACACAAGTGACAGCCTGGGTGCCTGCTTTCAGCTTATGATACATTTTGCATGTTTTCCAGTCCCAGAAGCAGACGTAGCCACCAGAATCTCCCGATGTCAAAAATTGACCATCTGGGCTGCAGTCTAGTTCTATCGAAAGACCTGCATTATTATGCCCACGATAACTCTTCTTTCTGTTCTGACGGAATTTGTCGTTGGCCCCGTATACCAGGATTTGGTTGTCTGAGCTTTGGTACGCCACGTACTTCCCACTTGGGTGAGAAACTGCATTGGTCATGGGATACATGTCGGGTTCTGCAATGTATTTTATGGGAACGGGAATATTGTAGTCCCAAGCACGTAAAGACTTGTCGTCTGATGTTGTCATGAAACGCCGACCGTGATCTACAAAGGTGATCGTGTTGATTGCTGCGAGATGATGATCGTATTCCTGCACCACTTCATTTGGCGTTCTGATATCGAACTGAACGATCTTTTTGTCCGACATGCCAGCCAGGAATTCTCGACAATGCTCAGCATCGGGGCTGAATTTGATAACGTGCGGTGTCTTGCCTGTCGTGAATTTGCCTATACACGCGCCGGTCTCGGTATCCCATAGCTTCATCATGCGATCATATGATGCGGAGAGAAATTGAGTGCCGAAAGAGTTGAAGCACACGTCAGAAATTGCCTTCGAATGACCCAAATAAGATCGCAGTAGTTCCCTCTCGTGATAGACATCCCGAATTTTGATAGAACTGTCAGCGCTAGCAGATAACAGCAAATGTCCAGAGTCGGGAAAGAACTGCAAGGCAGTCACAGCCATAGTGTGGTCCTTCCAGGCGTGAATTTGCTTCTTGGGAATATAATTGGTGCTCGCCCCTGCTTCTTTTCTGAGATTAACGTCCAAGTCCTGGGGTATGTGCATATAAGTTCGGCCTTGGTAATCATGCTCTTCAGAGCCATGGAAGACCGTTGTCTCGTCTCCGAGCTCTTCCGCTCGTTTTCGCTGCGCCAGCGCCGTTGCAGGTGCCGGAATCATCGTCCCGCTTTCGACCACGTCGTCGTCTTGGTCAACAGTTTCGTATTCTTCGTCAGTGGCTAGCTCTTCGCCCTCTCCCATCACTTCATACTCTGTTTTCTTGTATCTAGCCCAGGGGCCAACATAAGAGCCAGCCCCTTCGGCTATAGATGCGTCTCCCTTTTTTTCTCTGGTAGCCCGTAACCGCACAGACTCTAACTTCAACGATGTTGCGTTTCGATGGTCACGTTGCGGTCCGCCTTTCCTTTCGACTGCCCTATGCTTCGTCCGAAACGTGTGTTCACTCAAGAACGCCTCTTCCGCATGTCCAGTCAAGGTATTTTTGCGCTTGAGTGCGGAAGATTCCTCTCTGAAAGGATTTGAAGGTCCAGCTCGAGGTTCAGAAAAGTCTTCTGCCGCATAGGCACTGACGGCGTGGTCCTGTTCGGCTTGTTGTCGGACAACCAGCGCATCCTGGGGGACCATATCCGGCGGATACTCGCCAAAGTCTGTCATTGCTGTTTTGTGACTAAAACGATGGATTCTGCTTCCCCGAAGCAATTTTCTCGGAGGGTGAAGGAAAGTTGTACGTGCAGAGTGGTGGGTCGGTATGGGCAAGGTCACGTGGTTTGCTATCAGTCTTTCCGCAGACTTATGTATCTACGCAGTCATCAAATGAGCTGTCGACGTGGCCGCCTGGGTTCACCGATACTTAACCTGGTGAAATTCGGAATTGTACATTGATCAGTGATGAATGTCAACATTGGGTGAATGGTGAGCCTCCGTATTAAACCGTCGAAGTCTCACCAAGATCGGCTTACACGAAAGTCCTCCATAAACAAAAGCCAAGTGCTGCCAGGTATCAGGTGAGGACGCAAATGTAGCTCTTTCAGTCCATACTGCCGGCCAAATAAAAGGTCCAAGAGGTTTGAGCATGCGTGTGCTAAGTTTTCCTCGTACATTGCAAGACGCAGACCAATTCTCAGTTCAAAGCTTATCAGCAGACGTATCAAGTGTCGCTGAAGAGATAATAGTGCTGAATCAAATTGGAGTGTATCGCCTTGAGCAACTTTTTTTCAAGACGACTCGTCCCGGATGAGAGCGACAATCATGCTGTACAGGTAGAAAAAGAACATGACAAGGTGAAACGCGAGCTTGGCGAATGATTCCTGCACGTGATCTTGTCAGCTTGTTTTGAGGATCTATCAAGAGATGGTCATTGGTACCTTTTTGTGAATATTCAGTTTGCGAAAAATTTCAGTCGCGTCAAGAAGGTGGGCGTTATCAACGATCCTGAAGATGTCTTTAGCTGTGAAGAGGGCTATCAGTACAAAGCGAGGACTCACTTTTTGGCATTCCATGCGAGTAGAGGCAGATTGAGAAGGAGCGCCAGCCAGTAACGGTTAATAAGGAACAGGAAAGTCAGAAAGCCATGGACGGCGGCTTCGGGGATAATGTAGGCGTTCAGGCGGTTACAAAGTTCGATGGGATTAATATAATCACTTGGCAAAATTAGTTAATTTGTGATTTCAAGCACAGATGCAATGGTGTTGATGCGCGTGTTTCATGAGTCCAGCGAATGCAGAAAGACCAACGTACCATTCTAAATCACTGTACATGATGGTGAAGAACACCTGCAAGAAGAGGTTTACGGCATTGATTAGCACTGCCAGGAGGTACAACCAGGCCTCTCCAGACATCATGACGACACGATGAAAGGAACTGTCGGGTATCTCTGTTCTGTTGGTACGGCGGTCGATTCGTATGGCGTGATCAATGATTTGCGACCAGAGGCACGGCTACCACTGAGGACGGCGACGGATAAGAAACGATTGACGACTTGAGCGATCCAGCAGGAACTTTCACGGCGCAGAAGCTTTGTCGCGGGGCGTCAGCAAAGGGACATATGGGTTAAAGAACGAGCAATGATATTCGCTCACCACGGCGAGAGATGAGAGTGCTGACGAGATATGGAAGCGAAACGAACAGGATGCAATTTGGTCACTGCTGTTGAGGTGCAATCGAGCTTGCTGATCTCGTTGGGTGCGGCTGGGTATCCATTTGGGGGAGCTTTGCTCTGGGCGGGACACGCATGGTCCGTGCTTACGATTCTGGTCCCTTTATTAAGCGGGATGGCAATCTGGCTGACCCAGAGACACGTCAACGCCCGCCACTGTCGCTACCCACAAAGACACAGCTTGTTCGAGCATCCAAGAGACCCTTCCACAGCGCGCTGCGGATGCTTCAGCTATGGCATTTGTAATCACGGGATCATGGAAATCATCTTACTTCCGGGCATTTTAGCCGCTCGGAAAGGTCGTCCGTCGGGCGCGTGCAATTCGGATTCAGGCAACAGATATCGCATTACGCGCCATAAAACGAGCTCAGCGGGTCAAAATCCATTCAGGCCGGTTATGAGCAAATAGCTTCGAGAATATCTAGAGGCAATGTCATGCACGAAGGGGATCTAAAGCTCTGATGATCGAGTTCAGGTGGCTGATGGGAAGCGTTTTTGCTGATTTTGGGCGTCCACAGGCGCGAGCATTTCCACGCCGCCGGCCAGGTTCTTCAGCAAGGAAGCGGGCAAAATCGAGCGCCAGCTTTTGTGCGACTTGCTCAAGGGTGTTCGCTACTGTTCATCATGTATTCCTGGGCACATTCGGAAGTCCACGACGCTATTGGTGACAGTGTTTGTTTCAAGAATTGGGCGTTCTTGCCGTTTCTTCCTTTTCTGGAAAAGAATGCTCTGGGAAGGCGTCAACATGTGCATCAATCGAATCATCATTGAAACCACATTCAAGGTCGACATGAAGTAGTTTGAAAGGTTCTACTCATTCGGCAAGTATGTACATTTCTTCACTGTCTTTAGATTTCTTTGAGCCATTCTCCAAATAGATCATCTCTGAGGGAAGTGCACACGGTCCGGAGTGCGTATCTCCAGTACAGAAAGTCGTACCGAGCTTTGATCGCAGAAGAAGTCTTTGCGGATGCGATGTCTCTCAAAATACCTCAAACGCTCCGATTTCTCTTTTTCGCAGGTCTCCCATGCTGGATCTTCCCACACTTTGTGCCGCTTGTTTCTCAAGCCGGAGCTGTACTCATTGATGGAGGACGAAATTTTGTCATCGATCACAGGACCTTGACACGGTGATGCGCGGCGAACGACTTGAATGACTCAAAAGGTGATCTTATTTTTGAAAGAACTAACAGGCCTATTCCTTGTGATAACGTGGCTTTGCTTCTATCTTTCTGTTCTATTCACTTCATCAATTTGTGTAAAGCACATAACTTTTGCAACCGTACTATCCTGTGACCGCAAGGCAAGCAGAACATCGCAGTAAAATAGCATCATTGCTTCGCTTGTAAATTTCTCTTTACAAAATGGTATAAGAATCATGTCATAATTAGAGAACACCACAAAGAAGACGAGCACAAGCTTGACTGCTCAACAGCGGTACTCCAGAACAAACTCTTAAGGTTACTGACATCATGTTAGTCCCGTGGCGGATGGAGAATCGAAACTCGCATGAGGTTGTCTAAAAATAAATGCTCGATAGGACTCTTCAGGAGTGTGTATGTATGTAAGGGATTTCACCTAATTTTAATTCGTTAAGCTACGTGCTAGGTAGAATTACCTAAGGACTTCTAGGATTTAACCCTTGAGGAGTATAACAGCTCAAAATTTACATCTTTCAGACCTAGAACGTCAAGATCCTGCCATCCCTCGTCGGGAAGGAAATACAGGCACCTCCCCAGGTAAATGCAAAGAAAACATAGACGTGCATGCAATACAAAAGCCGCTATGCAGGACGAAGCCCCTGCAGGATTGCCAATTCTCTTCGCATCCAATATCATGCTGCATACCTGCCACCACCCCCTGCCCCCACCCAAAGACAAAAAAAGAGTTGCGTAGTGGTGACCCACCAGTATGCATCTCATGAAGTCACCAAACGCGACAAACAAGAGCTAAAGCTTCTTGGGCCTTCTCCCCTGCGGTTACACTGGCCCGTGCACTGTTACGGAGAACCCACTGGAACTCAGTCCAAGGAGAGGCCTGGTGCGTAGTTCAACGCAAACATTTCTTACCTCAGCTCGGGCTTGTGCCAACTTCTCGCCAATTTGATCCGAGAACGCAATGTCCGTTCGGCAGAAAACGGTTATTGTTGGGGCTGGCCCGGTAGGGTCGTTGGCTGCTCTATATGCTGCGCAACGAGGCCATGAGGTGGAACTATATGAGCTCCGGCCAGGTACGGTATTCCCAGCACACGCCTTGACATAACCTCACGTTTTATTCCCGGTCGGTAGGAGTCATTATGTCTCTTACGCTGGCCATTGCTAGTCGATGCCTTGCTCTGCTCCATCCTTTAAACCCGAGTCCTCACACATCCTCATCCATCAGCTTTTTTTTTTCTTTGAGAAAGAAAAAGAAGAAGAAAATCGAAGGAGATGGAGCTAACACTGTGCAGACTTGCGAAACCCAGGAACTATTCCACTGAACTTCACGAAGTCCATCAACTTAGCTTTATCCGAGCGCGGTATATATGCTATGAAGCAAGCTGGCTATCCACGCCTTCTAGACGTAGTCATGGCCAAAAGTATACCAATGCGAGGTCGCATGATCCACGGTATGGATTCTGCGGGGGATTTGTATGACCATGCTCAAGACTACGATGCCGGAGGTCGGGTAAGCTTCCACTTTCTTTGGGAAAGCACATTTAAGATGCGAACGGTGCTAATTTTGTCCTAAAATAAAAGATGATATACGCTATCGATCGATCGGGGCTGAATGAGCACCTGCTCAACGTCTTGGACTCCATGCCAAACGTCAAATTACTTTTCAATCACAAATTAACCGGAGCAGACTTTCGCTCACGCCGTGCTCGCTTTGAGGCACTTGACATGATAGGGTTGCCCGGCCGTCGCCCAGAGGAAATCGAAGTATCTTTTGATTTGATGATCGGTGCTGATGGAGCTCACTCGGCCGTGAGATACCATTTGATGAAATTCACAAGAATGGACTATCAACAAGAATACATTGACACCCTTTGGTGCGAATTCCGCATTGAGCCACAGAGGGACATGAACAGGGACGATCAATATTCCAAGTTCAGAATTTCGCCAAATTACCTACATATTTGGCCGGGCAAGGATTATATGTTTATTGCAATCCCAAGCGATGTAGGAGATGCTCAAGTCCTCACGTAATATTTTTCAGCATATGCTAAGAATTGTGAATCAGGACGGGTCATTCACCAGCACTTTATTCCTTCCCAGCAGGGATTTCGCGGAACTAGAGCGCGATCCCACGAGACTGCCTTTCTTCTTTGATCAGAATTTCCCCGGCGTCACGAACCTCATCCCAAAGGATAGTTTGATATCTTCATTTCAGCAGAACTCCCATTTGCCTCTCATAAGCCTGAAGTGTCGTCCTTATCACTATGGCTCATCTGGCATCATCATTGGCGACGCAGCTCATGCAATGGTGCCTTTTTATGGTCAAGGCATGAATGCAGGAATGGAAGATGTTCGCATCCTATTCTCTATACTCGACAAGCACGCCCAAGCTCAACAGGGCCGTGACTCTTGTGATGGCGATAAGCACTCTGATGCTGCCTTTGACTGCGCTCGAGCACTCGCAGAATATTCAAGGACGCGAGCTCCTGATGCATATGCAATCAACGAATTGGCGCTGCAGAATTACGTGGAAATGAGGTCTTCTGTACTAAGCAAGCGGTATCGGCTACGGAAATTTCTGGAGGAGTACATGAGTATTCATTTTCCGAAGCTCGGATGGCAAACTCAATATTTTCGGGTCAGTTTCAGCAACGAGGGATACAGAGACATCGTTGCAAAAAGCGAGCGCCAAGGCAAGGTGCTTGTGCGAGCTATCTTCGCATGTGCTGCTATCCCTATTGCTGCTGCCTTTGTCATTCTAGGGTATCGGCACCATCAGTTGATATCGTCAGCGATCTCGGGACATTTCCGAGCCCTATCAAGTACTTGACGGGCAAAACATTCGAATATCGTTTCTCTAGACTTAATGTAGATTGAGGTAGTCGTCTGTGTTAATAGGCCAGATGGGTGTTTTGGTACAGCCGGATTCTAGATTGATAGCCAAAGTTCAAATAATAGACGAGGCTCAGTTTGAACGCGACTCGACTTGCGGGCGACAGGGATTCGCCCGCGCAAGGTCGAACATCCTTCCTTTGCCGTTATAGTCAGGCCATAGCCGGCGGGCGGAAGCGCAAAAGCAACCAGCCATTTGCTTAGTCATCAACACTGGTGCTTCTCAATTTCGCAGCACGCCGCAGAAACAAGCTCGATAATACTAATTTCCATCTGTTCACTAATTCCAATACCACATCAACCACAGCAATTGCGAGTATGGCTTGATCTTGTGAGACTGTCCAAGACTTTCGATGATTCTTTTTGACTAACGTCTGCTTCATTTTCCACGCAGAATAGAGACAAATTCGAAGGCTAACGCTCGACGAGAAACCAAAACCTCTCCTCCATTCTTGCACGGACTCAAAGCAACAACGCCCAATCAACTTAAGAAGCTTTTCAAGAAGACGCTCCTGGCTTCGAATATTTCTTTGCGCCCGACAGCATGTCGTCAATCAAGAGCATTGCAAATATGTGCTCACACCTTCAGAATGCCTCCAAATCTCGTCTGGGCATCACTTCGGTTCCGAACACCAAGTACAATCTACATCTTGCGCTAGCTTTGCACCGCTCAGGATTCTTCGCGGCTGTTTACCGAGCCGGTCGACGTCCGCCAACCATGCAGCAGATGTTATCGGAGGTGCCAGAACAGATCACCACTGCTAATGTTGCGGAAATGAGGTTATGGCTTGGGATGAAGTATTGGAACGGGAAGCCGGTTCTTTCTAGAGCAGAACCTATCAGCAAGTCCTCCAGGTTGATAAATGCAACCATACGGGAATTATCCAGGATAAGTAATGGATTGCCTACTAATGTAACGGGAGGAGTTGTTCCAGGTTTGGACTTGGGCGAGTGTTTATTTGTAGCAACATCTCGAGGAATCTTAGAGATCAGAGAAGCGTTGGCAAAAAAGACGGGAGGACTTCTATTATGCCGAGTATCATGAGCCAAAGGCGGAGCGTCTGTTCATTACGTAGACAGTACATATTTTGTCTCATGACGTTCTCGGGAGAAAATCTACGACAGTCATCACAATCAGCCTCTAGAAATGTTGTTCTTCGCTCCATAATCGGGTGTTAAATTTAGGTTTTAGCTGTGAAGTCAACATGAGGCCTTCCGTGGAATCTTTCGGCAAGATGAATTTAGATCCAGGTAATCTCATTATGACTTCCGGCCGTCAACTCTTGATGTTTCGTCATCTCTACGAATCCGTCTTCGCTTGTAGGGCGGGTTCAGGACATCTGAGTCTCGCGTAAAGACGAGGCAGTCTGTTTAGAAACGTCACTTTTGACGCGCGTTCAACCCAGACCAAGAATTGGACGAAACGAAGGCGACAAGAGGGCTCTCGTCGGCAAATCCCGGATCTGATAGTGTTTCGACATGCCCAGGTGATATGCTTGGTGGTAATGCAGGGTCAGGTCTCGCATTTATAGCTGTCGACTTTTGTCGATAAAAAGATTTTTTCGGCTTTTGGAGGCCCGTTGCCAGTACCCGTGTAGTTCGACGACGCATCATTTCTTAAGACAGAGGAGGGATTAGGCTAGGTGGCCACTGCGGCCATTCTGTCCTCATCAAGTGACCACTTTCCGGGTGGCCCCCTACCCCCTTCCCACTGGAAGTTTCTATTGTTTGTGTGCTTTTTTTCTTCCTCTTTAGCTTGTGTAAACTAGGTATGTTTTCTTCTTTCTCTGTGTAAAACTGTTAGGTTGTGTATAAAGCGAATTTCCACAGAAAATTTTGAGAGGCAACTCAGACGGGTAACTAAACGCGCAGCAGCGGATTTTTGAATGCGCAGCAGCAACTAGGCCCAAAAGGGAGAGAGGTACCCACGCACCAAATTTATCAGCGAAGATACCTCACCGGTTTTTTCCCGCGTTTTCCCAATGAACGCGTGCGCGCACGCATCATC